>CAEGAD010082556.1:0-15000 GCA_903067055.1 Poeciliopsis paucimaculata | reverse complement strand
TGGATGGATGGATGGATGGATGGATGGATGGATAGATAAAGCAGTTTCACAAAGAAAAACTTATATAAATGTATTTAATTACGTATAAAGATACATTTTATATTTAGGCATATGCACAAAGACACATAAAGGATATAATACGGATTTTCCAGAAGCAGAGAAGCCATTCCTGCCTCCTTGATCATGGGTCTAGCCATCAAGGTCCGACGCCGCCAAAAAAACTACAAACATAGAAGAGACAAATAGAAAAGAATGAGAAAATCTCATAGCACTCTTTACTGAACAGTTTTTTGATGTGTAGTTCTGCTTGGACTGTAAATTCTCCTACTGCTGGTCACTGGAGACGTGTGAGAAAGATTGCTGCAAATCTGACTGCACTGTTTCTTTTGTTTTCTTTATAGAATACTTTTGGCTCTAGTGGCCTTTATCTGATAATGAACCGACAAGATGGTCGTTTATGAAAGAGGGAGAAGTCATGTGCCAAAGGTCAATAATGGGACAGGACTCTAACCCGCAACAACCGCAAAGCTAACTGAGGCTTCTGAACACAAACTTTACCACCGCGCAACCCGAAGCCGACTGCAAACACACACACACACACATGCACCATGTTCGAAATTATTCTGCAAGTGATATTTTCTCAGATTTTCTTAAATGGTCAGTGTAAATGATGGTCAGTATAATTTTCAAGTCCTGAACTTTTACATTATCAATCAAATTTTCCTGAACAAAGCACTCCATGAGAACAGTATTTTTCTAAAAAAATAAAAAACTCAAAATGAACCATGAAAGAAAGTGATCAGTCAGAAAGTCGACCTCAGCAAACGACTTTGCTGAGGTCGTTTTCACACCTTCAGGACTCTGAAGGGGCCGACCAGCTCTCTCTCTCCCCCATGATTTGGGCCCAAAGCATGACCCCACCACCTCCACCACCTCATTGCTGACGTCAGAGCCGTGTTGGGATGTGGTGGCCATCCACCACCAATCCACTACTGCGTCCATCCAGGGTTGCACAGCAGTCATCAGTGAACAAGTCTGTTTGAACATGAATCTTCATGGGGGCGCTGGTGAGCAAGATGGCGTGCAGACGGATACTTCAGAGGTCCTGCAGGCTTATCAACATTTTCGTTTAAAATCCACAACTGCTCACTAATTGTTACTTAAATCGGATTAATAAAGGTTTTGGATTACAAAGGATTCTGTTCCAGCAGAAGTTACTTGATAAATGGCGCATAAACTTCGCAAATTAAAGTAAGATGGTAACAAAGCTAACTGCTAACACCAGAGCCACGAGGTAGCGCGCTCCAGAAGACGAAGACCCACAACCCAAGAGCTCTAGTATGAGTGAGGAGTTAAGAGCCGATATCCTAACCTCTATACAAGGAGAAATCTCCAAAATTATAAGGGAGGAAATGAGGAGTGCGCTGTCTGAAGAGTTCACCGCTCTCAGAGCTGACATCAAGGCAGTGAGGGCCGAAATAGCCAGCAATGCCACCGCGCAGATATCACCTCAATTGAAACGGACATTGAAGATGTAAAAGGTGAACTGTCTACATGGTCTGATGAGGTAGACAGGTAGCAAACTTCCGTTACTGAACTTCAGAGCGAGCTGGTTAAGATACGGGACAAGTGCGAGGACATGGAGCGGAGGATGAGGCGCGGAAATATCCGTATAGTTGGCGTTGAGGAACAGCCGAACTCCGCCAATCCTAAAGAGGTTTCAAAAATTATCAAAGAAGCGCTCCAGATGGACCGGGATGTAAAAGTCGATCGCTCACATCGATCAGCTACTCTGACTAAACCGGGAGACGGAGAAAGACCCCGTGTGATCATCGCCAAGCTGCGCTATGATGGAGACGCCGCTGACATACTGAGGAGAGCCAGAGACAAAGCCCCGCTGACCTACCAGGGTAAAAGAATCACAATTTTCCCGGATTACACCACCAGTGTGGCCAAGGCGCGCGCAGCCTTCTCCGATGCACGGAAAGCTTTACGGGGTCGGAGCGATGTGCACTTCGGATTACTTTATCCAGCAAGACTCAAAATCACATACAAAGAGGACAGTAATGAGTTTCGGGATCCTGTGAAGGCCATAGACTATATACGGAAGACCATCCCTGCTGCAATGACTGGAACTGGAACGTAAGGGAAGCCGCGAGTGCTAATATGGCACAATTAGGGCCAGCAGATCTCAACTCTGAAATATTGTGCCTCTAGTTGCATAAATCTTAACTGTGATTATGTTTGGTAATATTATTTCTCTTGACTGGTACGTTTGAAAGGTGCGTTATAATGTCACTTCACCTGTTACTCTCAACTGGAATATAGGACTGACACCATCGTTCAAGCAATGGAGACTTAATATCTCTCTTCTTAATGACAAGTAATTTATGGCCTTTGTTAAATCAGACCTCAAAAATTATTTAGACATAAACAACACCTCTGAAACATCTCCTATCATATGGGACTGTGCAAAGGCCTATTTAAGAGGTAGCAACACATCAGCAAAAAAAAAGACAAAAGGCAGCCAAAACAGAAATATTTAGAAGATAGAATTCGGGATCTGGAACTTCAACATAAAAAGACCAGCGCATCCAGGATTTTGAATGACTTGAATACAACACGCAGAGAGCTCCAAGATTTACTATCTGAAAAGATAGAAGGTAACCTTCGTTTTGCCAAGCAGCAGTATTATGAAAATGGAAATAGAGCAAGCAGACATTTGGCTTTCCGACTTAAAAAACAACAGTCCTCAAATGTAGTTCAAAAGTTGAAATAAATCTATCTTAAAACCAAAAGATATTGCTGAAACATTTGCAGAATTTTACAAGGTTTTATTCCGAGACACTGACACTTGCTGTGATGAGAGTAAAATAGCAGCCTATTTACAAAACAGACATTTTTGAATTATCCAATACTGTAGCTAAACAGTTAGACAGGCCAATCCAAGAAGAAGAAATTAAAAATGTTGTCTTATCCCTTAAAAATAAGAAGTGTCCTGGCCCCGATGGTTTCATAAATGAATTCTGTAAATGTTTTATAGACATCGTTACTCCACTTTTATTGGAAGCATACCGCTTTTCATTAGAAACTAAAACAATGGAGCCATCCTGGTCTGATGCTACAATAGTTGTATTACATAAAGAAGGTAAGGATCCCACTGACTGTGGGTCATATAGGCCATTATCGATGCTTAACGGGAACATACGCATTCTAACTGGTATTCTGGCGAGACGATTAAACATCATAAATCAAATCATACATCCAGATCAAACCGGATTTATTGTCGGGAGGTATTATGGAAATAATCTGCATCTCACCAAAAAAGAAAATAAAGCTATGATGGCTGTTATATCTTTAGATGCTCAAAAGGCTTTTGATCGCGTGTCATGGAAATATCTTATTCAAGCATTAAAAAGGTTTAGATTTGGGCCCAAATTCATAGATTGGATACATAGCCTACATTATATTCATCCCCACAAGCGGATGTAAGAGTTAATGGTTTCAGGTCGGCAAGTTTCCAGCTGAAGCGCGGATACAGGCAGGGGTATCCTTTGTCACCTCTTTTGTTTGCAATTAGCATTGAGCCACTGGCCCAGCTTATTAGAGACAATGATGAAATTAAAGGCATTTTGATTGGTACAGAAGAACATAAAATATCTCTTTATGCGGATGATTTACTTCTGTATCTATCTGATCCTACATTATCAATACCACGTCTGAGGGAAGTGATTTCTGTTTACGCTCATTTTTCTGGCTATAAAATAAATGTTGATAAGACAGAGGAAATGGATGTCAATTGCAATATTCCACTGAGGGTTAAACAACAAAGCGGCTTTAGGTGGCCAAGAGAGGGCATTAAATACCTACGTATTAATATTCCTCTCTCATTAAATGATTTGTTAATACAATTAACACTAGATATAATTAAAAAGGACCTATAGCGATGGTCAGCATTGTCTTTGTCCCTCCTCAGCCGCATTGCAACCATTCATATGAATCTGTTACCCAGATTTATTCCAGATGGTACCGGTTGTTATACCAAAATCTACGTTCGTTGAATTGGATAAAATAATATCAAGATTCATATGGCAAAGCCAGCGCCCTCGAATAAAATATAAAACACTTCAAAGAAGTAAGACAGAAGGGGGTCTCAATCTTCCAGTTTTAAAATAGTATTTTTGGGCAGCTCAGTTAAAGCCTTTAATTTCATAGATCCAACAGGATTCTCCAACAAGATGGCTGAGCATTGAGCAAGCAAAGTGCTTAGTACCATTAAAGGTATTGCCATTTTTAGATATTCCAGTAAAAGAACTGCCATTGTGGACTAAAACCACACTTAACATTTGCAACAAAGTGCGAATTTCTTTCAAGCTACGAAGAGGATTATCAGTATTAACAAGCATTGACATATGAAATCCTTAACTCCCAATTTCTTAAGACAAAAATTTTCTAAATGGGCTGAACAGGGGCTTACATTTCTTCATCAGTTGATAGACAGGAACAAACTTATGTCATTTGAAGAGTTATGTAGAAATTTTAATCTCCAGAAAAGTGATTTCTTCAGATATTTACAGTTGCGCTTTTTTGTCTGCACACAGGGACTGGGAAAGAATACTAAATCCCACACCAATGGAAAATCTTCTAATCCATTTACAGAAAGGGGGAATGGATAAAAAATTTAAAGCAAAGTTATATAGTGTAAATCTGTCAATGAACCGTAACAAACCCACTTGGACAAAACAAAGATGGGAGGCAGAGACGGCCAAAATAATTTCTGACGAAACATGGGAGGGAGTCTGGACTGAGGCACATCGAGTTACAAACTCAAATATGTGGCGGGAATTTAAGTGGAAAATTATTAGCAGATATTTCAGGACCCCAGATGTAGTTGCTAAGATGGATCCTAAGGTGCCAAGCTTGTGTTGGAGAAACTGTGACTCAGCGATCCCCAACCATACACACATCTTTTGGTCATGCCCCAAGCTTCAAAACTTTTGGATGAAGTGTACAGGGCTATAAACCATATCTTTTCAGAGGTTATAACAAAGGATGTTACAGTTGCTTTACTTGGTATTATACCAGATGGTTTGTAAGGTCGGGCCAAAGTATATCTGTTAAATGTCCTTTTTACAGCAGCCCTAAAATGCATTACAATGATGTGGATGCAATTGGAGCCACCTTCCTATAACTTATGAGTTCAAAAAAGTAAGGGAATTGTATAGTATGAAAAAGATAACCTTAAGATGCCTTAGATTAAGACTTCAGAGAAACATTTTTAGCCTGCTCTGGGAGCCAGCAGAAGCTCTGTTAATGTAAATAAGCCCAACAGGTTTGTCTATTGGCATATGGTGTTTAGCTATCCCATTCTTATCTATTCTTATTTTAGGGATGTATGGTGATGAATCAACAAATGTGATGCTGAGGTCGAAAGGTGTCTTGCTAAGATGTTTATTTTATTTTATAGAAAACTTCATATTGTCAACACTTGTGCTATGTATCACTGATGTATGACTGTATAATTGCTCTGTAAAAATAATAAAAGTGTAAGTTCCAAAAAAAGAAAATGAATCTTCATGTATAGCTGGGCCCACTGCCACCGTTTCTGCTTGTGAGTTGGTTAGGGGAGCCGACTAGAAGGTTAATGCACCGCAAGCCTCTGGAGGATCTTCCACCTTGAGGTTCCAGAGGCACCAGCAGCTTCAAATAACTGTTTGCTGCTTTGTAAGGGCATTTTAACAGCTGCTCTCTTAATCCCATGAATTTGTCTAACAGAAACCTTCCTCATTATGCTGTTATCTGTACAAGCCCATCTTTGTTCTGAATCAGCCACAAATCTCTTTACAGTACGATGATAACGCTTCAGTTTTTATTAATTATCTAATGTTTTCATACCTTGTCACACGGCACTACACTATCTGATGATTTTGGTCTGCAGAGAAATCCTTTCTCTTTTCCATATTGCTTGAAACCTGTGGCCTGTTTAATAATGTGGAACATCCTTCTTAAGTAGATTTCCTTTAGCTCACCAGACAAACTAATCAACCCAGCTCTCTGAAAGTAATTATAGTGATTCAAAGAGCCCGGACACACAATATCATCAATAAATTTAATAGTACAACAAATTTTGTTGTTGTTGTACAACAACAAATTGGATTTATGACACTTAAATCCAATTTGTCTAATAATTTGGAACACAGTGTATGCATACACTTATAAGAGTTTAAATTATATTTAAACTCTTAATTTAGTTCTAAGTAATTTTATTCTTTCAAGTACTGTTTTCTTTGGAATACTTCAAATGAAAAGAACTGTGTGACAACATCATCTAGACACATGGACCTCTCAGTTCTTTGACCTCTCCTATGTTAGGAGATTTAGTTCAACCTTTAAGTCTGGTTTTAGTTTTGATAGACATGTTAAGCCACTGGTCCATTCCTATTATCTGAGGAATATTCAAGTTAAGATCCATTGTGTCATCCATAGCTGGAAATAATGATGCATGCTTGTATTTCATCATGTTTGGATTATTGAAATTAAATTTAAGCAAGTCTCAGCAAAACTTCCATACAGCGTTGGCAAGTTGTCCAAAATACTGCTACCAGCGTTCTGACAAAATACTCAAAGTTTCAATATGCGATTTCAATCTTGATGTAAATCCACAGGCTCTCATTTTTCCAGAACAAGTAATTTGTTTCATAATTTTTGCTATAAGTTGTTATAAATGTGTTAAAATTATGACACACTGCAACATGCAATGAGTTTTGCTGTAAAGTTAACAACACAAAACCAGTGGTTGTTGCCCCCTGCTGGTCCAGGAGGGCTGAATGCTGCAAGTCAGTGACTCGACGCAATCTACTGAGTTTCCTCAGACACTGTATAGAGAATACTGCATTGTTTAGCAACTAGAATCAAGTGGAATGTATGTATGATTGAACTAAAATGTCTTCTTGTGAAGTGCCTTGAGACAACATTTGCTGTTAACTGCTGCTATATAAACTTAACTGAATCTGTATAATTATGAAACCCAGTGAATATCAAATGATTTTGTTTTGACTTGAAACAAGAAAACTCAGACATTTAATATTATGGAGATAAAAACGCAGAGAGCTTACATGATCTCCAGTCCCAGCTAACTGAATACATACTGGTCGGTTCCACTGCCACCTCTTTGGTACAATAAATTGGAACCTGAAACAACACACACACTCACACACTGGAAGTACTGCTTACACATTAGAAAAACTCATTACTGTATGTAAGCTAAAATAAAGTGACAAAATAGATTTTTCTTGTTTATTATTTTCTAGTTTAAAACATTACTCTAGACAAAAATAATCTGCTACAGCATGGATAAAAAAGTATAATACATTCTTTAATAACTTCTAGATGCATGTATTTCCCATGACTCATTCTTGCATATTACATTCCATAAGTCATTACTAATCATTGTCATATGACAATGTGTATGACAAGCTATAAAAGTGCAGCACGTCTGTAGCTCTAGAGTTTATCCAATGTTTATGATGCTCTTCAAATAGTTGTTGTAAAACATGTCTGGATAAACTGTTTATCCAGTTGTACTTTCCAGTGAGCACTGTTTGGGCCAAACTCCAGAAGTGAAACTGGGACTAGATGTCCTCGCAAGATTTCATACCATGGAGTGAAAATAATTAGCAAAAAGGGCCAGAAGTGGACACCACTTCAAAGAAATTCCCCACCGGTTAATTCCAATTAACTGTAATGTAGTCATTACAGCGTAATTAACTGATCTAAGAATGATCACAGGAACCAGGACGCACAGCTATCATTGTAAAGATATTAAATGTTTCCACAGGTCATGAAATGGGTCAACCAGCCATCGCACATTCTTCAGTTCAGACAAAATTGGTGTCAATCAACTCGACTATATTTGTGCTGCTTTGGTTTTGAATATATTAATGAAAGTTTAAAGGTAAAAATCCCCACTTTTACAACAAACAAAATTTATGTGAAATGTTTGTGCTTATGTCGAGCACAAACGTTTGACACAAATTTTATATGATTTGAAGAAGGTGGGGGGGCCAACTTCACTCAGGTCCTAGACCTTTCTAGAACCATTTTTACACAAGTAAAAATGTTAGTGTAATAGTTTTTACTTAAAGAGCTTAATAAACAAAATTAAACCATGACTTATTTAATTTTGACATTTTGGAAATGTGAATTAAAAATGGCTTGAGATTATCTAAAAACTCAAAGTTCTTATTATACTAGGTGCAAATGTTTCCATCACAGATTCAAAGGATCACCAGACTGCCATGTTGGGTACCTTGCTTTGACGGCCTCTTGTGGCAGGATGCCTGGCACCAAATGCTCCAATGGCGAAATGAAGAAACCATCATGGATGTGGCAGTCAGTGAGCTCCTCTGTCTAGGCAAAATGCAGAAGAAAAGATGCTGAGAACACAAAAACTTTGTACAAATTATTTTATATAAAAACCCACAACAAACCTTGTTTATGTAAACAGGATAGTCCACAGGCACAAGTGTCTTGCACTTCTCTCTGTCTCCAATGATCTTTCGAAACTCAAAGATTCTGCAAAACACAAAAAACAAAGAATGAATGTTTGAAATTTGTGTATATTTAGTTTTGGGAGGAATAATGGCGGTCATAAATATCCATTCCATATTGTCTGCTTATCCAAGATCAACCACTTCTTCTAAACCTGTGGCTAGGTGTTGTTCCCTTATAGGAAGGTCAGCTTGGTGAGAGCGGTACTGGTACTTAAATAAGTGGTGAAGAGAAGAGGTCGGGAGAAGGTCCAGCGTCAGCCGTGCCCCCTCTGGACTGGAAACTGTTAGTTGTTTTAACCTCAGAATGGCCAACTCTCTGTTATTCCTATATTGATTTGATGCAGTAGGGGCTTCCGCACTTCCCATATCTGTGCTCTGTTTCATTTGTTTCAGCTTTTAAAATGGTTTAATCCGTTGATAACAAGTCGTACCGTGTTTTTCCGAGCTGCCTTTAAATGGAACATGAGCGTAGACGCTCATGCTGGGTTTACACCCTGTGCAGTAGCGATGGAGACCTTCTGCTGCTGTGCAGAGCTACACAGGTGTGTGTTACAATCATGGCAGCAAACCAGCAAAACGCAAAGAACTTTGCACAGTTTTTTCCCCAAACCAACCGACTGAGTTGAGTAGTTTCTGTTGACCATGTTGTAGTACCGTTGATTGTTGGCACTTGTGCATTGTTTGGCCTGGTCAGTCTGTGTCGCAGTCCTTGTAAGGTTTGAAACAAAATAATCAAAATGGAATAGATCGATAATTGACAGAATAAAGAAGTGGCCGGGAGTTAATAGATGCACGCATCGGACAGATGAGATTCCCAGAGTTAACCCAGTGCGGCCCTCTACCATCATTAGTTTGCTGCATGTTTAGGCTCTTTAAATATGTATATATTTCAAATGTTAAGCTGACATTTGTGGCTACAAAATAGACCAGCAAATATTGTAGTAAGCATATTGCAAGCGAATGCAAAACTTATTGGGAGGGAACGCAAAAAAAACAAAAAAAATTCCCATGTCCCTAGAGAGCTAAGTAGTACCTTTTTCTTTTACTTGAGTAATATTATTATTGCTGCGTACATTGATTTTGCCCCCACTACCCCACCTCCCCCCACCTCCAAATGAGGCGATGCCCCCCCCCGTCCAACTCGTCTGGAGCCGGGGCTGGTCAGGAGACAGTCATCCATCAGGTTCTAAGTCTGCAACCTCAGCCGCAAGACGCTGCTTGGGCCATTATTAACAATAGTTCTTAATACCTCCAACTAAAAATGATAAAGAGCCTAGTGGGCACTAGTTGCACCCCTGCTGCCTTGCAGTCCTCCTCTGCCATCAGATCCATCTCACTGGGGATTCACCAGCATCTCAGTTCTAACTTTTCACCTCACTTCTCCTCTGGAAATTTTCACACTCAACCATCCTCTAGCTTTTAATTCAACGATGCTTAAAATTTTATTCATAAATTTATCCATAAGTCCAAACTTTATGCATTTCAGCTCACTCCCTTTCTGATTCACTCTCCTATCAAGGAAGAAAGATCATCCTTTCCATTTTAATTCTCAGTTTGTGCTGTATCACAGTCCTGTTTTATGCAGGTAGCTAGGTACCTATCTCAGGCGCAAGGAAAAGAAGTATAGCTTTTTTCTCTTTTGGATTATATAATATGATGATGAAGAGCATGAAATAGACTTTCACTTTTAACATAGTGGAATGGAATATTTAAGTGGAATGGAATATTTAATCAAAGCTATTTTTGGAATTTTGCATTATTCCAAGAATGCAAATTCTAACATACAACAGACAACTAGTAAATAAACTTCTAGGTGGTAAAGCAAGGATTTTGTTACCTTTTGAGGTCTTCGGGCTTTCCCCATCCCCCAATGAAAAGTTTGGTGAGGAGAAGCCTTCTGTAAAATACATCCAGCCGACTGATACCCATGGACTAGACCTGGGCATCTACACAGAGAGACAGGAGCCATCTTCACAAAGTAGATCAACCAGAACTTTATGGTACAAATTACAAATTGAAGTCAAAATGGTGTCAAAGTGAGAAACAGAAGGGGCTGTGTGCAAGTCCATGACAGGAATATGATCTCAAAATGTTCAACATTTTATTTATGGCCGACCAGAGACTAAATATGTCTCACACAATTATTAAATATATCAAACAGTCTGTGGAATGTCAACATGTGTAGAGAATTTGTAACAAAACAAGTATATTGCCTGCTTCATTCACCTTTTTCTTTCATACATTTTTGTGAAACAACCCTTAAATGTTTTACTCTAGCTCCACATAACAACACAGTAGAAACACAGTAGGATTTTAGGAGAGCGCTGTGACAGTATGATCCAGAAACGAGACAAGACAAGAAAACCAGAACAATGGAGATAAGGTAATGAATGACGGTCAGCGAGCACGCAACGACACATATCAAAAACCTAACACTTCAGGTGTCGCACGTACGTCCGTACCTACATACATACTGTCCCTCCTGTGCCCATGACAGCTACTAAAACACTTGTTAGAAAGCTGGTCAAAGTTCAGCTCACTGTTAGAAGCATGAAGGATCCATTATAGTCAAATGATGAGTAGAGGATGGTCACGCTACCTCACAGCATTCTTACACGGTGGGAGGTTAGGCTGCTTTTAAGGTTGCAGAAAATTCTCCTTCTGGGTGGAAGGAAGACAACCGAGTAAATTCAAGCTCCGTCCAAATGGATTTTCTTTTTTCTTTTGATTGTCTGTAATCGACAAATAGGAGCGCGCGGCCGCCACCAACTGGACTGGAGTATGAAACAGTAGCGGAAGAGAAAAAAACATCTAGATTGCGATTCTTTTTTCTTTTCTTTTGTTTTATTTTCTATTCTTTTCTTGTCTTTCAAAACTACAAAATCAACACACTTTACTGGTTGCAGTTTGAGCTTGCCTTAAGGTTTCACATTAGGGATTTTTCACAAAACCAGGATGGTGTATTAAGTCCGGATTTTCCGGATATCTTGGTTTAATTAAGCCTCAATTCGGTTTCACAAAAGAGGTAACTACTGCACAGAATTGCTGCGCAGAATAACCATGGTGACTCTGTGCAGCTGAGTCTGCTTCAGACCAGACTAACTGACAGGCTTAGATAAGCCTGGAGAGACTGATCTGTTCAGTCAGTGGTCACACCGAACAGAAACCAATTAGTTTTGTCCGTCATTTTAAAACCGATAATTGCATTTTCTACCACTGTAAAGTTAAAATAATAGTACTTGACAAAACACCAAAACTAATTAGTGGTATTTTAATTAAGGGTGATTAAAAAATTAAAAAAAAAAAAAAAAAAGGTCAAAACAAAGAGATAAGAAAACAGAGTCACCGACAAACTTATTTTTTCACTTTTTCTGTCTGTGCATGTTGATTGGCCATGAATTGCACAAAGTTGATTCTACTATTATTTCAAATTACTTTTAATTCAATTCAATTCAGTTTATTTATATACAATAAGAATGAATTGATGGTGACAGAGGTAGGTGATAGTCCCCACTTTGTCCAACTCTGTTGTTTCCTTGGGCTGAACACTTCACCCCCTTGCCTGCTGGTGGCCTCACCTGTCAGACAATCCAGTAGCTTGCTATTGTTAGCATGCGATGTATAAATGAATGAATGCAGTGTGAAGTGCTTTGGGATCATCTGGACCAGACACAGTCCTATAAATGCCATATACTATCTCACTGCACTTTACAAAAAAAAAAAAAAAAAAGAAAAGACAATTCAGTCTCACAGACAGATTCCAAGTATGTACCTGATAAGTCAAGTACATACATTCCAACTGCTGCCATCTATTAACTATACCTGCTTGTCCGTGCAGGGTTAAGGGAAGATTTCTTTGCAAGGCAGGGTTCGACCTGGACAGGTTGACACAATGAACAGATGCACAGGACAACCAACCGTGCAAATACACACACCTAAGGGCAATTTCAAGAGACTAATGGAAATTTTAGATGTGCCTCTTCTGCACCACACCTGAGTAGAACAATTAGGTCATTAGCAGGACTCTGGAGAACTGATCTACACAAGATGGAGTTAATGAAGCCATTTCATTCCAGTGTTTTGTACCTGTAGCACATCTAAAAACTGCAGGACAGAGGACTGGAGTTGGACACCCCTGACATAGAGGGCTCCCAACCGGCCCTGGGTTGCACTGACTTAGTTTGCTTATGCCTTGGGCAGGCCCTGATAATAGGATCGAAAATGTTTTCTTTTTTTTTTTTTTGCATATTTGTCATTTGGTCCACACTACTACACTACACTACACACTACTAGCGGTAATGCTTCATTCAGTTGTTTGCCAACCTCCAAAATGTAACTATGAAGATTTTTAACAAAACATTTATTTGTACAATAATTTAACAAGACACTGTCAAATGCATACTCAGGACATACTTAATCAATATTTATATGAGCAGCTTGTTATATTGTAGCTCTCCCTGATCAGAAATGGTGCACAAAACACACTTAAAAGCCCACAGTTGTAAAAGAAAAAAAAAAAAAAACTTCAAATCCCTGGTGGCTCTGTGGAAGCAAAACTCCAACCTCAACCTGGCCTTCATGTAACCTCGACACTGTGGCTTCCACAGAGCCAGAGCATCAAGTTGAGGTCCAGCCTGCATTTTGTCCCTTCAAGTTAAATAAATTGCCATTTCTGCTTTGGCAATTAAAAAATTTTAAATCTGGGATTTGAAACTAGTGGCTCGACTGTAATGTACACCGTTGATAAAAACGGAATTGGTAAAAGCTATGCCAAAAAGGCTAAAAATTCTCATTAAAAATGTTTTTAAAAACTGTACACAGCTGTACACAATCCAAAAAAACACTCTCAGATAAACTGCAGACACGACACTCAGTTAAAACCCCAGGACTGGTGACCAAATCAGAAATTTGACTAACTGATAAATTGATCATCAGCGCATCAGCTGAAGCTTGACAGAAGTTGGAGAGATAAAGAGATTCATAGAAGGAACTACAATATCTAGCTATATCATCAAGGTTATCTGTAACAGCATTGTTAATCTTTAGTCTGGTAATAGAATTATTGATCAAATTATGTTTTTCTAGATTAAAAAAGTAATGAGTGTTTGGTTCTCCTTCTTCTAACCATATTCTCCTTGATCTAATAAAAGCTCCTTTACTCTTATTAATGTAAAAATGATCCAATTTAATTTGTAATTCAGTTAATTCTTGTAGTTCAAAGTACAAAGTTAAATTAGAAGGATTCGACTGCGTGAGTTCAAATATTCTTGTAACAATTTTGGTTTCTTCAATTCTATTTGCCTTGGCCTTGTTACTACCAAACTGTCTTAGAAATTTGCCAGATTTGAATTTAAAAAGTTCCCAATTAATGCCATAAAGATTATCTCTTTGAGCTTTATGCCAGAAGAATTTTAATATTTTTTTTATCTTTATAGTGACCTCTTTGTAGTTTAATAAAGAATTCTTCAATTTCCAATATGAAGAATAACTAGAATAATTCCCAGCTGAGAGTGTTATAATTATTTCAACAACTTTATGGTCCGTAAGGGGAGTAGGTAAAATAGTAACAGTCACAGATTCCTTCTTTACTGAATCTGAGATCAGCCAGAAATCTATCCTAGATTGTCGAGATAAGGATTTATTACTCCAGGTAAATAAACAATCATGTGGATGTTCAGTTCTCCAAATGTCAATTAGATAAAAATTTTCCATAAAAGCTTTAACAGTCGGGCTTGAGGCATTTGGTTGACCAGGAGGCCATTTATCAAGGTTTACCATCCAGGACAGTGTTGAAATCACCTCCCATGATGAGAATTATAGCATTTGGCCATTTTTTTAAACCATTCTATAAGGATCTTTTCAACTGTGAGAAACAAGCTTATCGTTTTCTCTTTTGTTATTGTAACCATAAATATTGGCACAAATGAAATGATGGTTTTCATAGAAAAAGAGTTGAAAGATAAAGTGACCCAGGGAATCACATTCAGTAGAAATAATATTCCCATTAAATCTATGTTTTAAAGTCATAACTCCTGCAGAGCGCTCAGTCCCATGAGAAAGCCAGACAGAATTCCCCCACTGGTATTTTCAAAAAGTAACATCAACTGTAGAGTGACATTCTTGAAAAAAACAAAAATCAGATTTAAAATTTTTGACAAACAAGAACAACGCTTTTCTTTTTAACATATTGCGCAACCCCCTGGCATTAAGTGAAATAAGCGAAAGAGACAACATATAAACAAGGAAAAGTAACTTAATGAAGGTAGTTATAGATGACATGAACACCGTGGGTCAGCACCTTATTAAAGCTCCAGATCTCAGTTTGCAACCTAGGGTACAGTTCCAAAGTAGTGGACCCATTAAGGAGAATAGACCTGAATAGACCTGCGATTATTCTAGTATTGGAGTAAACACTGCGGGTATCTCCACACTGTTGATAAAACCACGA
>CAEGAD010082553.1:0-48524 GCA_903067055.1 Poeciliopsis paucimaculata | reverse complement strand
TTTATGCTTTAGTTAAGTATTTTAGAACCATGACTTATTGCTACGTCCTTTATTGTATTTTGCCTTTATATTAACACCAAAATAGGTCCTTTATAACTAAAACAGGATGTAAAGCATCGACAAAAATGAAAAGCGTGCCTGGAAAAATATGTAAAAGTGATTTTTTTTTTCAGTCCACTCATCTAAAATCGCCCTGAAGTTGAGACAAATTCTTGCGCAATATCAAAAACTAAAGTGCATCTCAAGTGCGCCAAAACAATCTGGTGGGAATTCCAGCGCGGCTTCTCATTCTTAGGCATGAAAGACATAAGTAACAGCAATATATCCCCAGCAGATCAAGATGGAAAAAAGAAGAAAAGAAAGAAGAAGAAAAAAAAGACAGAAAGACAGTTAAAAGAAAAGGACTAAGCACTAAGAAATAAGATTCCTAGGTTGTGTTGCACTTACTGTCTGCAGCTCCCGATCCGAGCGGTGCCAGGCGAACCAGCGGTGCCTCTATCATGCCCGGTCCGCTAATCCCTTCAGAAAATCAGTGGGATTAACAAAAATTGAATTCAAAAATGCTCGCTTTAATTTCGTCCTTGCCCCGCAAACCCTCTGCCGAGTGACGATCTCTCTCTCTCTCTTGCGTAAGCGCGGTGCACGTTGTGTTATTCCCACGATGCAATAATGCCCCCCACTGAAAAGGAGGGGAGGGAAGTAAAGGAGAAAGAAAAACCCTCACACTGCCAGTTTCCCGATTCTAGATTGAGCCTGCGACTGAGACAGCATGCAAGTCACATTTTGTTTTGTGAAAACAAGTGTCAGCTGATTCTTACTGGATATTAT
This sequence comes from Poeciliopsis paucimaculata, assembly GCA_903067055.1. Lineage (NCBI taxonomy): Eukaryota > Metazoa > Chordata > Actinopteri > Cyprinodontiformes > Poeciliidae > Poeciliopsis > Poeciliopsis paucimaculata. Next base: position 47,696 of record CAEGAD010082553.1, on the reverse strand, counting down.
ATGCAGCTGATCCACCCCTCCGTCTAATTTTATCTCCGTCCCTCTGCCTGGGGAGTATGTCAACCTGAATCATGCTGGACAAATACAACAATACATCTGAGCTCAAATATGGAAAACAACGAAGTAAACTATAAGGAACAATTCGTGGTTTCGTTTGTATTTATGATGATCTTGCAACACCTTTTTGTTCTACAGGGTTTTCTTTTCAATTGCTAGTTTCTGTATTTGTCCATTTTTGCGACTGTGCAATTTCCTTTTTATTGTATTATTACGGATGTCAGTCTATTATTCTCTTCCAAACAACATTTTTGCTGCAGAAAACTGAGCTGAAAGGGATTTTCACACTCCACTTCTTCAGTATTTACTTCTGAAATTGAACTATTTCGAGTTTCAGGCAGGGGCGCGTCCAGAATGTTTTGGAGAACGCTGGCCAGGAGGGGGCACTGATCGCCCTGCGCTGTCACATTCAAATCAAAGGCAATGTACTGTATAATGTGTGGAGTTTCATTACGCTGTCAGCACATATAAAGGCATTCAAAAATTTCACAACAAGGCTCTAAAATATTATGATAGACTCAAACTTGCCTCCTTCACTATTTGCAATAAAATCATATTCAAAGAAAGATATTCTGCATTTAAGGCTGTGGCCGAGGAAAAACCTTGTCTTTGACTCCATCTCACTCAACCCCTTCTGCCATGTCGTTCTTCTGCATATACGTCACCAAATCTATAAACCTGCATTCTTCCTCAATTCATCCTCACTTGCAGTTTTGAATGCAGCACTCTGTTTGATATGCTCACTATCCATCCACTGCACGTGTCTAAGCCATCTCCTCGCCTCTTCAACTTGGTCTCCAAATCTTTCAACTTAAGCTGTCCCTCTGATGTGCTTATGTCTAGTCCTGTCTATTTTGGATCATTCCTAATAAAAAATTTAACATCTCTGGTTCTGTCACTTCCTACGCTGTGTGTTTTTGTTTGTGCTATCTTCTTTAAATTATACATCATGGCAGACCTCACTGCAATCTTGTAAATCAAACCTTTAACTCTTGCAGCTATCCTTCTGTCACAAATCATTCCTGACACCTGTGTATATCCACTCCGCTCTGCCTGAATTATTTTCTTCACCCATGTCCATTGCTTTGAATAGTTTCTCATGGCAACTTCAACTCATCCATTTTTTATAGAAGTTCTCTTGGTGCTTCGCTGTTCTTCACGTGTCTCTTTCTTGCTCATCCACATGCATTCTGCCTTGCTTCTACTCACTTTAATTCCTCCTCTCTCCAGAGTATACATCCACCTCTTCAGACTCTCTTCCACCTGTTCCTAACTCTAAGTACAGATGACAGTGTACTCTGAAAACATCAAACTCCGTGGGGCCTCCTGCCTGACCCCATCTGTCAACATGTCTATCACCAATGCAAACTGGAAAAGGTCCCAGAGAGGATCCCTGGTGTGATCCCATCTCTTTGTTGAGCCCATCTGTAATGTTACCTGGTTCGTCAACACTTACTTGTCTTTAGAAGTCACATACTTTTTAAGCAAGGTCTGTATGTGTAATTTAATCTACGTAGAAATAAACATGTGAAGATCTCAGAGGTTTGTTTGTGAACAAAGGAGACTATGATCAACAGCAAACACAGGCCAGATATAAAGTTCCAAAGAAGTTGAAAGCCTGCATGAGGTTTTGGAATTTCACACCGTTTAATGCATCATCAGAAAACGCAGAGTGTGGAATGACTGTTTGTTTTAGCTCTTCGGTGCTTTAAAAACCCCTAATTTGAATCAATGCACATTCACATGCTAAGACGTACAGATATAAATCCGAATGAGAGTCTATTTCAAGACTTCTACAGACATTCTCTATTCGCCTTCAGATATGGAAACATACATATCCCCAAAAATTTGCAGGTGTAAATAAGACTTTATAAAATGTTGACTTGTGGCTACTGAATATCAATCATGCTTTTAGATTTTTATTTGAATGTTGAAAAGTAGCTTTCTTCTACCCATCAATTATGAATTATTTTGTGTTGGTTACATTAACTAAAAAGTTTTTATTTATAAAATAAAAAACATTAATACCTTAAGCTAATGTACATCTCCTACCCCACCCCTAAATTTCTCAAACATTGACAGGGCATATAGTGCAAATAATTTTGACTTCCTCAAAAAAAAAAAAAAAAAAAACTCTTGAAGAAAACATTGCACTTGTAGCATTCCTTTTCAGTATAAAACCATATTAGTGCTACCTGAGTGTCACCTTTCTTCACTTTTAACAACTCTATTCAATGTGGCATGGCAGAGCAATTTTATTCCTTTACAGATGAACACATCTTTGTTGTTCTTATGCAATTGATCTTATTTTCTCAGATCTTTTATCATTAGCAATAATTGTTGCTGGTGGCTGTCTTCAGCTGTCACTAGGTGACAGACGGGATACACCCTGAGCAGATTGTCAGAGGGCAATACCAGTGCACAGGCAAACATGTAATTCTCACAATCATACCTTAAGGCAATTTAGAAACACTAATTACCCTAACAGTGGGAAGAATCTAGAGTACCCACAGAGACCCCACACACGATACACATATTACATACAAATAGACCCCAAGGCTGGGATTTGAAACTTTGACCTTCTTGTTGAAAGGCAACAGTAACTGTGCCCACCTCAAAATATGACCAGATCTTTGTATTTCACTACTGTAAAATGTGACTCACAAAGTTTAATTCTCTGAAGTGCCTTGAAATTAAAAAAAAAAATTAAAAATTAAAATGCTTTGGTCCATAGCAGATCAGCGACTGAGTTGCTTAGGGCTCACTGTTAGCTGGGACTAGTGTCATATGATTGCATATTGGTTATCTATCCCATGTGAAAATCCAACAAATCGAAACAAAAACAACACAAGTGATATTGTCTCTTCCCGTATAATCCTCTGAACTTCACTTACTTACCTTCGTTTGTTTGTCCACATTTCATCCTTTTTTTTTTTGCATTTCAATTATAGCCCATTTCTGCTTAACACCTCACATTCTGTAATTTTTTTTTTTTTCATTTGACGTTTCACTACGTATACTAATAAATACTATTTTGTAACATCAGCCCCCCTGTTAAGCCTGGAAATAAATATGTGCTGGTCTCTGTCGCATGCCACAAAGCCAATTTAAAGCGAACCACCATGTCTCAGTTTTGTGTTGTGCATGTCGTCCAATATCAACAGAGGGCGCTATTTAGATATGGTTGCGCGCACACAAGCACACGCACGTAAACACGTCCGGGCCCAGCTAGCTCTAACCGGCTAGCAGGACTGTTGACAGTGCACCTCCCCGAAACATCGGCAGCAGCGAAGCTGCACAGTCGACATGGCAGCAAAATATCGCAACAGTTTTGTAAAGAAAGATGAAATACTTCCAAGTCATTTGGAATAAGTGAGTAGTAACGATAAATATCATTTCATTATCGCGTGAAACTAACATTAGTGGCTATAGTGTTAGTTTAGTCAAGTAATGACGCATAGCGTATAGCAGACATAAAGATATTTAGCTAAAGGGAGGAGTTGCTAACATTTGTTCGTTAGCCTGTTAGCCCTTGGTGTTTCTTTTTACAAGAAGCGTTCGGTTAAACATCTCTAAGACTGCATAAACGCATTACAATAACGCGAACTTCAAATATTATTTTATATTGTATTGAAATATGTGCCCATTATGTAAACAAATAATTTACATTAAATGTTTATTTGCTAGGGCCAGATGCTAGCGTTACATAATATCACAGCAAGTCAAACGATAGTCTATCACTCATCTGCTACCTATCCTTTTCTTGACCAAAGGTATATATAGCAACTAGAGTTCTCGACAGAATATGTATTTGGAATCTACAGTGACACTGAGACTGGGGATAATAACTATGTTATAGCCAAATAAGCCAATGCCTAAACAGTTAAATCGATTGCTTTGAACTAACGCCGTTTACTTTTTAGCTAAGCTAGCCAACTAGCCTCCCCTAGCCTACTTCGCTAGTAGTTAGCCAACGAATCGCTTAGTTTGTCACATACACATACTCATTTACAACAAAACACAAACACCTTATGTGTCATGCACATCGAATAAATTACACAAACTCTCAACATTGAAGTCGTAGTGTTACGACTGTCGAATGGCGAGATTTGGCATCTTGCTTTAGGGACTTCGGTGACGGCTAGCTCGGTATCCTTTGTCCATAGTCATAGTAGTCAGGCTCCTGTTTGCAGGCCCCACAGCTGTTGTTTTTCTCGTTCTCTTCGGTTGTGCATTTGAAGCATATCTTCTTATATTTAATATTTGGTTTATAATGGGTGAGCTGTGTACGCCAGAGAAAAGGTACATTTACGATAGTATACGATAGTAAAATCGTAAACCTACTTGTTTAGATTGTAGTTTTCAGATACATATGAACAAAGATGTTAGCAATTGCTCAAAAGTGTTACCTGTGAAGACAAACGTAACAAAAAAAAATGTTGCAAAGTATTCAACAAAAAGTCTTTGGATGTTTAGCCATTTTAGTGGTTGGAATAAATATCTGTAAATTTGATTAGTAATAGGATTCTTATTCCACCAACCAAAAGCTAATGGTAACTAATATAGAATGACATTTTCACCATTATAAGTGGCAATAAAGGGTATTCTGCCTTAGAATAAAGGCATTCAGCTTGCATATTTTTTCAATGTAAAAACGAATAAGTTGTTAAATTTATTTAGGTGAACAATTTTTGATACAAACTGTATATTGTGTGCTTATTATACGTCAGTTTCTTTTTTAAGTAAAGGTACTTGAGAACATTAGCTCTTAGACTATTTAGTTTTGTCAAACTAAAGCTGCAGCAATAAGCCTTGGTTATGTGATGAATGTGAATTAAAAACAGTAGCCTGCAGTAAAATGCACAACATGGCAATATTTTTATTTGTAGGCTTGGAAAGAGTTGAGTTGATTGATTGAGTTGTCACAATGTTTTGACATGTTTGCTAAATTGCTTATTTTACTAAAGATCTTAACAATTTCCTCTTTTCTTTTTTTTCTCTTTTACAGTATTCATCACGAGATGTGATCCACCATCCACAATGTGTGAGGACATTTAAGAACGATTTAGTTCGGAAAAAAACAAATCTTGATTCCAGTGGAATCTTCCATATATCTATATATATAATTATTATATTTTTTTTCTTTGCGTTAATTCTTACTTACATTTATATATACACCCATCCCATCAACATATAACCATGCCTGTCCAAGCGCCACAATGGACAGAGTTTCTGCTGTGCCCAATCTGCACACAGACCTTTGAAGAGACTGTTCGCCGGCCCATCAGCTTGGGCTGTGGACATACTGTGTGCAAGATGTGCCTGAACAAGTTGCACCGCAAGGCCTGTCCCTTTGACCAGACGGCCATCAGCACAGACATCGAGCAGTTACCTGTGAACACAGCCCTGTTGCAGCTGGTGGGAGGCCAGGTAAGACATGAGCCTGTGTTGGATTTGTCGTTCATTACCAAACAAGTGCAGCAGTTCATATTATTTGTGCAAAGATCCTCTCAATGGACCTAAAGGTAATATTGGGTTTGCAGAACAGCTTAAGATGCTCTTTTACACAACGCTTACAGCATGGGGATTCCTGTAATGTGTCACTCCAGCCTCATTAAGCTATGAACTGTATTTTATTGGTTTACTGAGTGCTGGGACAATGTGTAAAGCTCTATTTCTGTGAGGCAATGTTTAATCAGCAGGGTGAGGCTGAGCGTTTTCTTTCTTCCTTGAGGCACAGCTGATGGCGTCAGTAGTGCTGTAATGGAAACTCTCTGTACATCAATCGTAAAACTAATGTTTTGTCAGATGCAGTGTAGGTGATGGTGTGTGCTGATGCTATGTTATATGATACCAGACTGACTAAATAATATCCCTAGCTACATATGTAGAGAAGTTCCTATGTAGAGAAGTTCCTTGTACATTTTATTCTCCTTCTCAGTTAATAAATATGATTTGACAAAAGTCCATATAAAACTTGTACAAATTATATTTTAATAATAGGATCCAGTGTGTGTACTTTCCCAAGCGTAAGCAATCTTGTTTTAATATTGCAAAAATAGATTCAAAATGAAAGATGGTAACATGTTAGGACATTACAGTCATAAGTTAGTGTGACTATAACATCAGGAAACCAATTTTGTTGAACTTTGCTTAGTTTATGTATAATCAGGAAAATAGAAGACCAGGTTCCCTTTCTATGTCGTGTCAAACTATATAAAATGCAATATTTGTGTACAACACATTGTTTAAAAATATAATGGACAAATTTTATATAGTGAATTTGGTCAACTATTGAGCTATTAAGACAAATTTCTTGTCTGTCTTATATGCCTTTCATGGTTGGGAATGAAGAGATAATAAAATGTTAACCTCAGTGACTGTTTTGTCTTTTAAAAATTATATGCATACAATGGACTGATTAAAACAATATGTTCCCTCCCACCAGAATACAAAGCAAAAGGAAAACAAATTACAGCCTCTGTAAATCAACTTTAGTGCCAGAAATTACACAAGACTGTCTCGTCTCTATTTTTTAATGTTTGTTTCCATTTTTGGCTCGCTTTCATTTTAATTAGACATTACCTCGTGAGATATTATAGCTACTCATTTAAAAAAAAAAAAAAACAGATAAAGTTTAACTGTCTGTGTTAAATTAGTTGTTAAAACTGTAAGAAAATAGAAACCAAAACAGTAACAGTTCTCTCATGTTTAAGCAATTATCACACAAGACAGATGGGTTAAAACTACCTCCTCCCCCGCAGTATCAGTGCTAGGCATAAAAACACAATATTATTTATCAAAGTATGAGCATTATTACATGGATTAATTGACGATAACATTCATAGTTGAGCTGCAGTTGCTTAAGGTAAAGCTAAAACATGTTCCTGAAATGTATTCTGTGAAGCAAGTTCAACAGAGCTGAGTTTTTGTGTTACATGACTAGAGAAAATCTTAGCCTGGACTTTTTAATGGTTAAGATGATTCTTTAGCTCTCTGGTTCCTTGTGGTCTTGTGATGTTGTGTAGCAACGTAAAAGGAATGTTTTAACGGGATAGTTAAAGCTTTTATTATTTTCCTCTTCTTTCACTTAAAAACAACCATCTTGACCAATATCAACAGATGCACTGGTAGACGAAGCAGTATTTTCTCAAAAGAGTATTGTTTAAATACTCACTTATTCTGAGTGGTGAGCTGAAAATCGAATGTCAATGAAAATATTTTGTGGATAAATTTGGTTATTTTTTAGAATTTAGATGAATGTGTAATTGTAGTACACAGTCTGTTATTTTAGTTCAGATGACTCAACATTGAAGATCTGTCCGTCTGATGGTAGATAATTGTTGTTTCAGTCTGACTTTTCTGTCTAAAGGGTGTTTTTTTTTTTTTGAATGTGGCTTTCTTCTTACAATCTGCACAAAACAATAATCTTATGGTCATGTTAATTATAATATATGAACTTCTAGTCTTATCTTAAAATTATTTAAATTATATGATCTGTACCAGATAAAAAAAACATTTAAACATATTCCAAAATGTGCAAAAAACACACCACAGTTTGCTCCATATAGTTATTTATCAAGAAAAGAAGAATGTCTTTGTGGAGCTCGCGTTTTTCCACTTTGGTTGTTCAAACACAGCAAACAAAATTGGTTTAGTGCCTTGTTGATGTTTGCTCAGGCTGTTAACTCAGTAGTGAGGAATCAGAGGAGTGACAACAGTGTAGTTGGAGAGGAGCTCTGCTTCTGGTTCTGCTCACTTCACATCTGCTCATCATCTAAACTCTGACACTACCTGTTGGACAGAGCAACAGCAGTGGTGGTTCAATCTCTTACCACCTTGCTGCCTTGTTCATTTCGCATATCACACCGATGTGGGAACAAGGGTTGGTCAGAAAGTGTTTTGTGACCATGGCAACAGACAAATGTAATGACCTTCAGTAAGTAGTTCTGCTGGGTTTAAGGTGGTTTAAGAGATAGAGGATTGCATTATATTATTAATTAATTGCATTCTTCCCAAACTCAACTGTGGTTTATTAGAGGTGGTGTGTAAAAGAAGCACATTTACCATTAGTCTTTAAAATAATAGATGATAAAATGTATATAATTAATGGACACCACTTCAGAAACACAATTTCAGATGATAACAAAGGCAGCTTTCATGTTGTACATTAGTAAGGATTACATTTAACAGATTTATGCAATTAATGTGAGATTTACAAATTTTAGTATCACATTTTTTAATAAACCATCATGATCTCAGTCGTAGATCAGAATCATTGGGGTAACCGTTTTGGCCATATTTGGACTTGCATTAATATTTGTATGTTAAGCTAAATAGATGTTGGAGCATAGTTTAGTTATTGGCACAGTAGAATTATAAGATCAATCAGGATTGGTGTAATAAGTTAAATGCTTCTGAAGTACTGTACATTCTACTATTACTATAAGGATACAAAGCTTCTCTTGTACATACAATTAGGTTTGTTTTTCTTTTTTGTTTTAAAATATTTCAATAAATAATAGTTTTGTGATCTATAAGTACATTTTCTGTGCAAAACACATATAACACACTACATAGAGACCAAATAGGTCCAGGATGTTTCTGAAAGATGTACACTAATTTCACTCTTTTATTTTCCTCTCCAGGTTCCCAAGGCTCAGCCGGTTGCCTTGATTACAAGTCCAGAGGACACTCAGAACTATGAGGTGGCTAGACAGTGTGTGGAGGAGCTGGCCCTCTACCTCAAACCCCTCAGCAACACCCGAGGTACCCAACTTATTGTTTGATGCCTACATTCAGCATAACTTAATTCTTGGTGAAAATTGTAAACTCTTGTGTGTTTCCACAAGTGCAAAACACATAAATCAAAATTTTGAAATGTTTCTGTTTCATACTGAAAATAACAGTTTGTTCAATATGTTAGCTTTTCTGTTTAAGGGGAGATTATACAAAGAGTCTAAAAAATCAAGTTTTGTGTTTCTGTTAAATATTTTAAACTTTCTGTCTCATTTACCTTCTAATTCCAGATACATGGGCATATCCCGGTATTTAATGTGTACAGATAGTCTACATAAATAACATCCGAAGCAGGTTAAAAAATATGTAATGGTTACTTTTATGCAAACCTCGATGTACTGTTTTTATTTAAAAACATTTAGAAACTCGGCCAAGTTAATGTTTAACATGAGATTGAGAAATAACTGCACATTGGACGATTGGACACACCTGGAACAGAAGAAAACCTCTGTAACGAAAGTAAAATTCCCTTTTTGCATTATAAATTATTATTATTATTATTAAGTATATGAATGAAACAAAATTATTTGTCAGTATTTTGTAAAACAGCAGTTATGAGTCCCAGAAATAACCAGTGAGATTATTGCTGAGGAGAAATTGTGAAAGATGCCATAATGAGGGAACCTCCTTATAACAGGTTTTGAGGTTACTATCATTTGATAGAGAAGTGTTTTTATCTAGCCTATTAAGAGTATATCATCTTCTGAGAAAATCACTGTGTACTATGATTAAAATTAGGAGATTTGGAGGTTGCAGTGGCGAATAGTTTGTAAGAAATGTACGAATAAATATTTTTCCAGGTGTGGGTCTGAGCAGCACAGCCCAAAGCATGCTGAGTCGACCCATGCAGAGGAAATTGGTAACTCTGGTCCACTGCCAGCTGGTGGAGGAGGAGGGACGGGTCAGAGCTATGAGAGCAGCGCGGTCTCTTGGTGAGCGAACTGTCACCGAACTCATCTTGCAGCACCAGAATCCCCAGCAGCTGTCCTCTAATCTGTGGGCTGCTGTTCGTGCCCGGGGCTGTCAGTTTCTTGGCCCAGGTAGGTGTCAAGTGATGCCGCCACACAGACAGTAAATTATTCTGCTTGTGTTTAATTAAAATTTCTGAAGTTTTTGACAATCCAAAGTTACTCAGAAATAATCACCGTTGTCTCTTGTCTGACACCAGCAATGCAGGAGGAAGCCCTCAAATTGGTTCTCCTCGCTTTGGAAGATGGTTCTGCTTTGTCCAGAAAAGTGTTGGTTCTTTTTGTAGTCCAAAGGCTTGAACCACGCTTCCCTCAGGCCTCTAAAACCAGCATAGGCCATGTGGTACAGCTGCTTTATAGAGCTTCCTGCTTCAAGGTATGTTAACAAGAATTACTTTAGTGGTGCTGAATGGGATTAGTTGACTCAAAATATCTGTAACGTGGTCTATGCAGAAATAACACTTTAATAATCTGTGATTTATTTAGAAAATACTGTATTGAATTCAGGACGTTAAAATATTCTCCCTCTTCTGTGACTTAAGGTTACCAAACGGGATGAAGATTCATCTCTCATGCAGCTGAAAGAGGAGTTTCGTACATACGAGGCTCTGCGGCGGGAGCATGATTCTCAGATTGTTCAGATCGCCATGGAAGGAGGATTGCGCATCGCACCTGACCAGTGGTCTTCTTTGTTGTATGGAGATCAGTCACACAAGTCACATATGCAGTCTATCATAGATAAGGTATGTGACAAAGCAGTTATTTTCTTTATTCATAGTTTTGACCTCAGGAGTCACAGCAGTCCAGTTATTAAGCGATTTCTGCAAGCCATTATTTTCTGTGTCTTTTCTTCCGTTGCAGCTGCAGACCCCAGCGTCTTTTGCTCAAAGTGTGCAGGAGCTGACAATTGCACTGCAGAGGACTGGGGACCCAGCCAACCTCAACAGACTACGACCCCATTTAGAGCTGCTGGCAAACATCGATCCCAGTCCCGGTAAGAAGCACGCAAACGTCAACTGTCTTGCTTTTAGAAACTTGCAAGTTGGATGAATAAAGATGCCTCGGAATCGAAAATCGGAATTTTGTGATGGTTCTTTGTGTTTCAAACACTCTGATTTTGTTCCGGACTGTAACATGAAATATAAAAACGGCATTTAAAATTTGTTTTTTTCTGTTGAATTGAATTAGGAAGGGATGTGACATAAGACCATGTTTTAGTCTTTTTATTATGAAACAGAGAGAAGTTGGTTTTTGGTTGCATTTCGCAGCCCATACTTGTGATTGGCATTGTTATCGTTACTAAAACTGTAGAAGTATCATAGCCAGTGGGTTTGATGACAGATATAAGTTTAATCTCAGAAGAGTAAAACAGTAACTGTGAAATACTCCATTAGCCAAGCTGTTACCTACTAAACTTATCTTGCTTTTTTTCCCCAGCCTTTTCAGTTTCATTTTAAATAGCTTCTTGCAACTATTTGCACATGTTAAACATCTCAAAGACACAAAACAGAAAGTGCTCAAAGAGTGTAGCTATTTGAGCAATTAGTGACTAATCTTTGGCTAGGGCCCATCAAGTTGAAAATTGGTCGCCTACGGTCATCAGCAAAGTTCTTTGAGAACCTGTACAAATGATATGTAGTTTGTCTAAATCTAAATATTGACGTAATAAATTTTCTAATTTTCTTTCTCTTTTTTTTTCTATGACCAATTTTTTAGATGCTCCTCCACCAACATGGGAGCAGCTTGAGAAGGGGTTGGTGGCAGTGAAAACAGTGGTCCATGGCCTGGTTGATTTCATTCAAAACCACAGCAAAAAAGGAGCTGATCCTCAACAGGTCATTTTTTAAAATTATTTTAAAGTCTCAAGTAAACCTAAAAATCAAAAATAATTCTGATCTGCATTAAATCTGTGCTGTTCAGTAAATATTGTAATATATGGTCTATCCTAATTTTACTGATTGTTGGTTGGCCTAATTAGTCTTTTAACAGACTTGACCAAAAAAACAAATGTCTTTTCTTGTACATTGAAAGCTTTGCCTTTTTAATTTGTCAAAAGGTCTTCAGACAACAAGTATTTAGTTGTTGTTGTTCCACGAACACAAAGGTTATGTTGTCTTGTTCTCTCCAGCCTCCTCAGCACAGCAAATATAAAACATACATGTGTCGTGACATGAAGCAGAAAGGCGGCTGTCCTCGTGGCGCCAGCTGTACCTTTGCCCACTCTCAGGAAGAACTAGAGAAGTGAGTGTAAAATGTTAAACCTTCATCCACTATATCTACAGCATTTTGTTTGGTCTTTTGTAAAGCCTTTTAATGTTCACCAGGTATCGTAAGATGAATAAGCGCATGGCAGGTCGCTCAGGAGTGGTGTTTCCAGATGATGGCCTTAGTCCTGATGTAACAGTGACCCGAAAGCATTCCCCAGTCACCAATGGCAGCGGCGCGCCAAACTTGCCCCAATTAGTCCCCCGTGGCACCGACACAGTCTCATATGAGTTGCTGTCTAAACCTGCCAAGCTGGATGGAGGAAGTCCAAGTGTTCCTGGATCGCCACCAGATGTGTAAGTGCCTAAAAACTGACACTGATTTCTATGTATGTCCAGATTTGTTGGGTATGTTGCAACTAAAGAAGAACATGGTGCACTGTGTAAAGCTGAAATGCTCAATTCCTTTAGCCTGGATCCCATGCCTAAAAGCGGTATACCACTGCCACCTCATGCAATGGCTCACCCCAGGATACCAGCAGATCACCTCACAGGGGTCAAGCATATCGCTGGGGTTCCCAGGGGTTCTCCAGTTTATCCTCAACCACAACCCCGTGACGTATATGACATTCGTCCCCCACCTGCCTCTCAGTATGAGCCACCACAGTACCCAGCAGGTAGGAATAAAGAAGTTCAAATAATCTTATCAAAGAAAAATGTGTGGTTTTTGTTTTACTTCCCAAGAAAATCTGTCAGTTTAAAGCAACAGTAAAATAAAGAGAAATAACTGAGTCTTTGTTGAGTGTCAAGTTCTCATTTACTGCATGGACCAGAAAAACTATAAAGTAGTATAGAATGATTCTACATTTTAAACAAACTAAAATGGGAATAAAATAATATAGTTAGCTCCTTTTGTATAGTTTACCTAATATTGTAGAAGTATTTGACTTATTCAAGAATATCACATGAATTTTATCTTTAAACCACCTTTGACAACTACTGTTCTGTAAAGTATAGAAGAAATTATCAGGAAAGCATGGTGTGTCTTACCTAAACCAGGATGGTAAAAATATGTATTTTATGGTTTTAAAATAAGTTATTGACATTTTTGTGTGTTTTCCCAGGTTATCCTTACCAACAGCCAACACAGTATGTCCGGGAATACATCCGTAACGCCCCTCCGCCGAGTGAGTCAGGACCCCCTTACCATGACCCTTACAGTGGCTACAGTGCTCCGGACCGCCCCTACGCCTCCCAGCACTCTGGCCCACCTTTTCCCTACTCCCACCCATCTCACTATGACAGAGGTCACCACGGTGCCTATGGCGCCCCTCCTCCGCCCCCTCAGCCTTATCCGTCTCAGAGAGATCCTCTTGTCAAAATGAGTCCGGCTCCCCTCGATGTTCCGCCCCCCTCAGTGGGGCAGGCCAACTCCCTCTACCACCAAGAAGCGAGTTCCCGGGACAGATATGCCCCAGATGGCTACTATCCTCCGGGGTCGCAACCTCCACCCATGAGGACTTACGTCAGGGTATGTCAGCTGTGAATATTTCTTGTTTTGAATATAAGTGGTTTAGACCATCTGGAGTTGAGCAGTGGTATTTTTGTATGTGTTGGTTCATAAGGGGTCACAATACAGCGGTTCACAGCCCAGCCTAGACTATCTCCACCGACGACGGCAGGAACTGTTATCTCAGCTGGCAGAAAGGAAGGTGATCTCTCCTCCACCATTTGCTGCCTCCCCCACTCTTTCACATCCCTTCCCCAGCGACTACCCCTCTGAGGTTAGCACAGAATATATTTTCTACTTTCACATTATGCTGTTTATTTCCAAAAAGCACTCATGTTTATTGAGTCAAAATGCTCAAGAGCTCATTGCTAGACAGTATAGAATATGTTTTTAATAACTTTGTTTTCTTGTGTGCAGTATGGTGACGATAGCTCCAAAACAATGAAATGCAGAGACTACGCAGGGCAGTACTCACCCTGGTCCTGCGAAACCATTGGCTCTTATATTAACACAAAGGATGCCAAACCCAAGAACGTTATGGCTCCTGGTTCCATGGAGATGATGGTAAGTTCAGATGAGTGACTCCTAGTTATTTCTGCTGGGAGTGGAAAATGTGGCACAAGTTTTCTTTTAGACACATTAACGCAGTGCATAGTAAGAACCCTTAATTCAAGCACTAATGTCAATGGACTTTGTTTTGCTCTATCTAATGACCTCATGATCTCTTCTTTCCATATCCTCTTTGTTTCTGTCAGAATGTGGACGATAAAGGTCAGAGGGAGCCATCGTTGGAGGCCCCTCGCAGGGGAACAGAAGTGAAAGATGATGACCCTATTATACCTTTTGGCCCCCAGCCCACTGTGTCACGCTTTGGTGCCATCTCCCGCACTTCAAAGACTGGCTATCAGACCACTGGCCCAGTGCAAGCAATGGCTTCCACTCTCCAGAACCCCAACTCTAAACACATGACCATGCCTGGTAAGATTCAAATTTGGATTTCCAACTAAACCCTAAAAGTCACTAAAATTGTTTTTCTTAACTGATTTATTTTTATTGTATGGAATTTATTTTTTGTCTATCAGCTACATGAATTCAATTAATCTCTGAATTAATGTATGAGCCGGTATATCAGCGATATCGGCTGATGTTTGTCAATATCTATCTCGCAAATAAAACTGGTCCAGTACTAACGATAGATGTTTACTTTCGTCTTGGGTTGTCCATTGGTTCTTCATTGTTCTCATGAAGTATTTGTTTTTTACTATTTCATCTTCCTGCTGTAGATTACTCATATGGAAGTCATGGAGGATGGGCTGGAGCTTCATACCCCTCCCACCAGACTGCCTCCTCCTCTCAGGGACATTTTGAGCGGTGAGCCCTTGTTCCCCACCCCCCCAAACACCTCTGTTGATTTTTCAGTTAATTTGGTGTGATTTAGTAAGTCTTATGAGTGCCTTAAAGTAAGGTTGAGACTTTGAAATAGTTAAACCAGTTCATTTTATTTTCACAGCCTTCCCATGACAACCCCAGATAGAGAACAGTTAAAGATTGAGCTGCAGCAGGTCAATCAGCAGATCACTCAACAGACTCAGATGCACAACATAGAGGTATGTAGAATGGATCTGAAGCTAAGGTAGAGTAATGTGGTGCTTTAAAAGTGAAAAAAAAAGAATGTAAAGCTTTTTAGTTCTGAAAATGTTTAGATTTATATATCTTATGGCAGATTTTTTTTTTGCCCACATTTTCCTGCTTCCACATTCTTTTTACTTTGTCTCAATGCTGCAGGCCGCCAGTAACTCTTTGCTCCTGCAGAGGGAGGCCAGCGCATTGGTCGTCCAGCCTGTGCAACCCAGCCAGGGCCCAGCAGCAGTGGTTCCACAGCAACCGCAGCCCAAGTGGCCAGTAGGGGGTGCCGGTGTGTCAGCTGTCTCCAATGAGCAGTTAAGCTTGGAGCTCCACCAGGTGGAGAGAGAAATTGGTAAAAGGACCCGAGAGATGGCTTTGGTAAGAAACTTTCTGTATCTGAATGACTAGTTTCTAATATAGTTGACAGACAGATGTGTTGAAAGTATTCACATTCTCTTCTGAAATAGAGGTACAAATAGTTGCATGAAAAAACTGGTAAAATGACAGATTGAACTCAGTAAAGGTATAAAAGTACACATTTTGTAATTTTCTTTTTGTACTTAAGTACAAAAAGAAAAAAAGTCATTTTACCTTCAATAATACAAAATGACTTTCAATTAAGTCTAAAATACTAAAGAAGTTTTCTTCATACAAAATGCCTTACAACACAGATGACTGCTACTAAATAACACCCATACATACAAGCTTACATGTTTGTGTTTTAGAAGATTTGACGGCAAGTTCTTGAACGCCAGAAGCTCATGGTTGATAAAACGGTGCATTTGCCACAAATCGTTTGTTCGTTGAGCAGACAACGTATGAGCCGATATATCAGCGGTCTTATAATTTAAATAAGACCATTGATGGGGGAAAGCATCAGAATTAGTTTTTTCTTTATTTTGCAGTGTTACTTCATTCATCTTTTTCTTTGGTTTTTGGTGATTTTGGCATCTGACTGTTGCGTTACTACCACTTTGACAAGCTTTCTGTCCATAAAGTGGATATTTTAAAATGGCTTCATATCATTTTCTCTTCCCCACCATGAAAGTAATGTAAAGAGTGGAAAGCACAAATATTTGTCTTAAAAGTAAGAAATTGACAGAAAAATATACTTAAGTACAGATGCTTGACAAATCTTACATTAGTTGACAACTCTACTGATGGGAGTTTTTTGTTTTCATATTTAATTTGTTTCTGTCCACAGCAGGAAAACCAAGTAGCTCATGATGTTCAACAGTACAAAATGCAGTCTGCAGAGAATGGACAACCAGAGCACGAGAACCAGCTGGAAGAAATCTCTCTGGCTCTCGGGTGAGTATAACCTTAGCTCAACTTTGTAAGAGGCATACATTTTTTATCAGATGGCCAAATTCTACACTCTTCTATTAAGTCGCTGCAGTTTCTGTTCAACCTCCCCTGTCAGGTTTTGGAGGTAATTAATTAAGTTGTTTCCCTCTGCTGCTATGTATAGGAAAAATTTTATTGTGAAGTTATGGCAGCAAGGAAATACAGACACCGTGACATGTATGTGTAGCTTAAAACCCCCATCAGAAATCGGTGTCTTTTAGTATGTCATTTGTTTTCTTGCATCTTTTCTGTCTTTTGTTCTTACATGTGCTCATACAGCTCTCTTTCTCCACTTCTCATTCAGCGAAGTGTCCAACGGCTCCAACAGTCTGCAAGAAAATGCAGTGGGCGGGTCCATGCTGTCACTGACCAATAAGACGGCTGCATTGAGCATGTGCTCTGATCCAGTGGTGGGTGGTTCAGAGATGCAGAAGAATGGTGTTGTCCACTCCTGCTCATAGGAACACACACTTATGAACACACACACACACACCCCCACACACACACACACACACACACACACACATATACATATACATACAAGATGCTCATTTGAAAAGCATGCACAGGCACACATACACCCATTCTATTTAGAAGATGAGCAGTATCTGCCGTGATGATTTTCTTTCTTTTTGTTCTGTGAATGAGCTTTTTTATGACTTTCCTTGCCTGGAAACCAGAGCATATAATAACATTTCTTGTGTGTTATTTCTTTTTTTCTTTCTTTCTTTTTTTTTTTTTTGTACTGGTATTTGATTAACAAGGCTCAAAATTGATACATCAGAAAAAATAAATGGTGGTGATGATGACAGCATGTGTATATTTATTAAGATTGATAAAATGCCATAAAAGCAGAATTAAACTGAATTCCCCACCACCCCAAATAACCAGGTCGTGTGCCTGTTGGGCCGTATTTGTAGTTTGAACGGTTACATGCAGAGGTGCACAAGTTAGAAAGCACTTTCACTTCACATACATTGCAAGGAGCTTGTCTCAAAAGTTGTGTAATGTGACTTTAATATAGGAAAGAGCTTACGTGTGTGGCTCGGCGCTCACCCCCAAAATCGTAACGAGAGGTTGGCCAGATGCAGGCGTCTGTGGAGGGAAAACGCAGAAATTTCACCAGTTATTCAGCCAAAATGGACACATCAGGTGCTTTTTTTAGAAATGCATTTCTTCGGGAAGTATAATTTTTTATTATTTTATTTTATGAACAGCATAATTTCTATTTCATACTTGAAAGCAGTATCTATTTAATGAAAGCATTCTGTTTTAAAGATTGCAGTTGTGTTGATAATGAGATTTCTTTTTCGATAAGGGAAATATTCGGTGTTTCTCTTGGTTGCGGTGTGACCTTGACGTGGTGTACGTTCAGCACCTTTTGCCTGCGTTTCTGAGCACAGCTAGGCCTGGCTCAAAATAAAATATGACATTTTTCTACTATTAAGACTAATAAAAATATAAAAAATAAATCAAAAGCATTTCCCTCACCAGAGCTTCTCTTCTGGCCACACAGAGGCCTCCCCATTGGGATTATCTTGTCACTTGTTCTCATAACTTCTATGAAGTTGCCTTTCTTTTTGTGTTTTTTCTTTTTTCTTTTTGCTTAATTTTGATCGTTTGCTTTACATTGTTACAATTTTGGGCGGTGCAGCTAACCTCCTGAAAACTTCATGAAGCATTGCTGAAAACGTGTCCTCCTTTCGTTAGAGTATTTGCATTTTTTGCTAATCCTGGGAAATGTTCCTGTTGTTGAGACAAAACCCGTTTACAGCTTGAAGAACAGCAATGTTAGTTACCGAAGAGGCACATCTGCTTCTTCTTCCAAACTGTCCTCAAGTGCATTTACGACAACTGACCAAAAAGTCAATTTAATATTGGTTCTATCATCCCTTGCTGTCTTCATCACCACCATTACTACTGCGATGGCTCTTTCTTTAACAGACTAACTGTTTACCACTGATTCTCAACACGGAGCTCTCTGCCTTCTTTAAACAATTAGCATGAGTTCATGTGCTCGAACAGTTAAAAACATAAAGAGTTGCTCTGGGTCAAGTTGTTATATTGAACCCTCGTTTTGCTTATAAACTGTCGGACAAATCCCTGATCACTGATGAATCAGTTCAAGGCATAAACGTGTCAGGTATTGTAGGGCGCCTCTTTCAATTTGTCAGCACAAGGGTAGCAATTTAGTTTTCTCTCCATCCACACTTAAAAGCCTCAGGCTGCTCCTTGCTACATTTATTGTTTAGGTACACAGCTCACTTATACATATGAGTATGTATACATACATTAATATACTAAAGCACTATTAATGTGCCACCTTTTACTCTACTTGCTCAGCATTTATATTAAATGATCTCTACTTAGAATCAGCTAAATGTTGTCCTTTTTTTTCTTTTTCTTTTTTTTATTTGTTTTTCTGTCCACTGGTTGCCAACACAGACTTTATCCTTTCCCAGACGAAGGACCTCTGTGTGCATTGATGTGTGTTCACTTAAATCTTTTGTGTTCAAACAAAGTTGTTCTTTATAGAATATGCTTCCGAAGAAGACAAAAATCTGTAACTTTGGAAAAATTTATATGGAGATGTTTTTTCGTGTGTGATAGATTGTATTGTAGGAAACGTACCCTCATTTTTCTGTTTTTTTTTATTTTTTATTATTTCTTCTTTTATTTAATTTTCTTTGGTTACTCCCCTTTAATTGTGCTGTACCTGGTTGTAGTGTTGAGATTTTAGAGCAGGTTTGGGTCTTCTCTCCCCCTCGCCCCACTACCGCTCCAGTGACAATAACCAGGCTGTTTCTTCTGACAGATTAGCTTTCATTTCCTCTGTAATGCTCTTTTTACATTATTTGTTCAAGGAGCATTAGATCTGAAAAAATGAACACATCACAATTTAGAGTGGTACCAATGAGCTCTAAGTTTGAGTAAGCCAAAACTACCAAAAAGCTTGTTCTGCTTGATGGGTGCCCACAGGTCTGAATGAGCCTAAAACACCTATTCACTTAGCAGAGCGTTAGTGCAGTGATTGTATGAGGGAAGTTTATAGTAAATGGCAAAGATGTTTATTTCAATCTTGTGTGTTTTGTTTTGAGTGAAACTGCTGCCTACACCTTTTTGATGATAAAACAACCACCCACACCCTTGATCACTGACCTCTGTTACTGCTATTTGAGGCTCACATTTTATTCTCAGACTTTCTGAGGAAATTCACAAATGGATTTTTATATTATTACTCCCTTGTAAAATATCTCTTAAATTAAGGTACAGGTTTGATTTCAGCAAGAAAAAAAAAGGTTTTTATATGTATATTATACTCCATTAAGGAATGTCTAGAATTATCTTCCTCCAATGTGGATGTAGCCATTAATACGCCATTTTATGACTTTGTAAGAGAATTCACTGTGTGAAAATTGGTTTGCATTTTTGTATAATACAATCTGCTTTCTTTTTTTTTGTGTTTGTTTGATACGAGAGGGAGCTCAAACTGGAAGTTTGAAGAAAGGAAAAAAGAACCTGTGAAATTGAAAAAAAAAAAATACAACAAAATGTAACTTATGTGCAACAGTGATTCTGAGGGGGAAAGATTAAATGATATTGCTAACTAAGGCTTTTCTCGTCCTTTTGTGTCCTTAAGTCAGAGAAATGTAGCAATGTTCCACACAGTCCAGAATTTCTTTTTGCCCCCAATAGTTGTCGCTCCAGACGTTTCTATTCAGATCCAGTTGTGTGTTCAAGGCTGATGATTCAACTTGAACCTTTTACAGTATCAACTGTTCTAGATTGTTCAACAACTCACACGAAAGCGATTTCTTCCTAAATTTCTGCAAAATATGAAACAGTACTCTCACACTTAACATACTTTTATTTTTATTTAATTGTTTTACACTTTTAATTCCCATCAATTACGATGCAGGTATTTACAAAAGGATTATGTACCAAATATTAAAGCACAAAAGTGTATTTTACTCTTGGTAATTTTTATAGTCTTAATTTTTAGACTTTGAAAACCAAATATTTTATTATTTTTTTATATTAATTGATACGGTTGAAAACAATAAATTTATTCCCAAAACTAAATGTACACAATTTGAAGATTTTTTCTAAAACTTTATCCTGTGATGGAAAAACTGCAACAATTATTGAACATAATTGACTTCAAATAATACCAAAAAAAAGTAAAATTGTCACGTTTTAAACATGAAACTTTAAAGGAAGTAAAACTACAAAAAGCATGCTAAGCACATTGAATTCCCAGTTTGTCATGTGAAGTTAAGACTTAAAGGAAATCCACATCAGTGACCCCCTGTAAGATGTCACATAAAAAAATGACAGTTTCCCCAACCGTCAGTCACAAAGTTGTTACCAGGATTTTCTTCCATTTGTTTTTCCTGGTAAATTTCAATCCACATTTGTAGGATCCCAGCTTGTGTGCCGTCCATCATGAAGATTTCCTAAAGCAACCATGTCTTTCTCATCAAGTTGGAACCCAAACACCTGTAGATAAGATGGCAGAAAGTGAGATGCAAAATAAATGCTAGAAAAAGAAGTTTTATCATTTTTTCTCATTACTTAAATTTTGCAGACTATGCCAAAGATTGCCAGGCCTTTTAAAGAACTTTGTAAGGTTTTGAAATTAACCTGCAACATTTTTAATAAATGGAGTCACGTTTCTGGATGTATTTTAAGCCAATACCTCAAAATAGTTCTGTCGGGAGTAATGGGCTACAATTTGATCAGATCTTTGAGGGATGTTTGCAGAAAGATGCAATTTTTGACCTAAGATTTTGAGTTTAAAAGGTGGTTCTAACAAGTACTAAGTTTTATGGATACTTTTGAAATGGAAGAAAACTAAAATATTAATTTTACTCATTATTCTGAATTTAGAAAACTGAAATTATGACAACCTAACTGGCTAAAAACAGAAAATTTTTAGTGTGATTTACTATAAATGAAATCTGTTTTTTGCCGTTTAGGTTAAATCACATTATAGCCTGGTGAATATATAATCATTTTAGAGGGTAAAACTCTATCATTGACAGCAATATCATCCTTAGTTCACCAGACCAAGACCTTTACTCAGTGTATGGATGTTAATAAGGCTCAAAAAGACAACAGACTTATAACTCACTTGGCAGTTTTCCTGTATCCTGTTCTTTCTGATGGACTTTGGAATTGTGACAACGCCATTCTGGGGAATAATTTTGAGAAAATATAACTTTGGTTAGCAACAAGCAGAGACACAAAAACTACAGCAATGAGACAATGCGGCTACCTGAATACTCCAGCGAAGGCAGATCTGAGCAGCCGTTCGTTCGTGCTTTTTTGCTATTTGTTGCACAACAGGATCGTTGAGGACTTGACCCTTGGCCAGGGGACTGAAGCCTTCAAACACTATCCCATTCTTCTGACAATACTCTATCAGGTGTTTGGGTTGTTGGAAAGGATGATACTCCACCTGGCAAAGTTATTGAATAAGCAAAACAATGTTTTGAAGCATCTGTGAAAAGACCATTAAAAAATATATATTGCAGGGAGCCAGACAACAATCTTAAAAGTTCACCAGTCCTGAATCTAATCTAATCTAATCCTCTAATTGAAGAATAAATACACTTAAATGAATGGAACGAATGGGAAAATTACTTGGTTAACATGTGGCACCACACTACAGTCTTCCTTCAACTGCTCCAGGTGGTGGACCAGAAAATTGCTCACCCCAATAGCACGACAAATCCCTGCAATGATAAGGTCAGATTATCGCTGTAACATTGCCCTACATCTAGGTTTGTGTTCTGACTCTACAGATACAATTCCAGAAGACAGAAGAAAGCACAAGAGTCTGTGCTGTGCTGTGATTGGGAAACATTTGTCAAGTAATTAAAGTCATAACTAAAACTGAAAAAAAACTGTGCAAACATGTTAAAAGAAGCTGACAGACTTTCAGATGGAGCTACCTCAGAAAGAAGTGGGGTTGTAGTCTCTGGAGATCATTAGGTAAATGCATTACATTTGTTGTGTTAAACTAGGTTGGGTTTGGCTTATTCAGATTGATACATAGGCTTGAGAAATCAGTTGACTGACAACTCGTCCCTTGGGATAGTTACTCATTATAGAACACGTTAAAAAGTTCCTGTTATGTGACCTAAAAATTACTGAAGCGGCACAAGGTCCAAGTCTGAGTCGGGAAATGTTCCAAAATGTGTTTTAAAATTAGCCAGAATGATAGAAAATCTCAGGAAGGTGCAAAGATTAACAGCGCGACGAAAGTTCTTGCAACATGCTGCATCCTGAGAAATCAGTTTAATATTTACATCAAGTCCTCCTACCGTTTTTGTAAAGGTCCTCCAGAGCTTTCCACGTCTCAGCTCTAACCTCTCTGTTAGAACAAGCAGGGTTTAATGACTCTGGCCAATGCATCAGGTACAGATCTAAGAAACAAGAGAAAACCTAACCATTAAACAAGCAAACAAAAAACAAGCAAGAAGATATCACAATCTATTCAAAGGTAAAAGTTGAAGACAGTAAAGGAAGCAAACCTTTATTACTAAAAGTTGGTTTTTAGAGGCTTTGTGACAACACATTGACTATTACATTTGTTCTACAAAGCTACATCATACTCATACCAAAATATTCAACCCCCATTGCTCTGCAGGAGTCCAGGCAAGCTTTTTTTGCAGCTGTGTATCCATAGTCCCCAGGCCAGAGTTTATTAGTGAGCCACAGTTCACTTCGTTGCAGCCCACTCTCTTTGATAGCTTTGCCCAGCTCCTCCTCACAGCCATACCGCTTTGCTGTGTCAAGGTGGCGAATACCACATTCAGTGAGAGCGTACAGGATGGCACCATGTGAGTATCCGCCACGATGAGATGTACCTGACAGTCAAAGAACAAAAATATCTCTGATGAGACCAAACATGCACCTGAAGAAATAGAGTCAACAGAACATTGTGGCATTCAATGAAGATTTGATCTCTCAAATGTTTTTTAAAATAAATCAATACTATTGAGAATTTACTGTCTTTGACTTACAACCTTTTAATGTAAATCTTTCAAAAAGTTTTCTTGATGGGAATTGCAGTCTTGGTGCAAAAATACTGTTCTAGGGTTAGCTGCTAGAAATGAGGCAAATTCTAGGAAAAAAACATTTGAAAGCCAAAAAAAATCAAAAATCATCTGACGGATACCAAAAAGACCCCAACAAAAATCTACACTTAGTATACACAGTACTGTGGATGTTATAATAAACATTCAGTTCCTGTAATTGTGGCACTTAAAAACAATCACCAAATTAATTAAGTTGTGAACTAATTACTTGTAGTTGTGCTATGAATTCTACAAGCTTCCCTCAAAATACACATTGGACAATAATTTACAATTCAGACATTAGCACAGTGAACTTTTTTCCAACACCCTCATGTGTTTCAGCAAAAACGTTGTTAAAAACACAGAGAAAAATCACAATTCTGGATGAGTATCGATCCGAGGAATTGTTTTGGGTCAATGTATTTATTGGCTTTGCAAACATCGCATACATATTTAGAACATTACAAATAAGCCTATCTCGGAAATGATGTTAATTCTCGTTGCGTTTTCTTCTTCAGTAGTCATATTCACAATTGACCACACATCCTTTCGTCAGATAGCTGTATTCACTTTATTGATAATTCACAGGTTCCACTTCTTCTTCTTCAGAACGGTGCTGCCAACAGATAAGAACTCGCTCGCATTGCCCCCAGTGGACAACTGCAGTTATAACATGCACATACATGATACTAAACAGAAAGTGACAGGATAGAGAACTTGCAGCTGTGCCTTTCAAAGCAAATTACACAACATGAACATATAACACACAGACAAAGACAATTTAATATGAGAACATATTCTAAACATTTTTCTTTTGACTCTTCCAACTTTAACTGTCACATTTTAAGTTCAATACAGACCTAATCCAAGTATTGGGATTTCCAGACCATTGAAGAGTTGGACTGTGGGACACCTCAGGGCTGGAAATAACGGCATGCTTCTCTTAAACAATCCTGTATCCGAAAAAAATATGAGTTAATATTTACGTTTCTTATGTCAAAAATACACTTGCGCGTCTGAATGCAGCTGAGATTTAGGTCTGCAGAGTCTTTTTTCCGGTATCATCCCACAAACAAGATAGATTCTAGAGTTCTCTTTAAAATACTCGGATAAAAAAAACCTCCCACATATTTTCTCCAATCACCTTTGAGCTCTAACGTGCGGCTCAACCCACTTCTTCTTCTTCTTTCTGATTTTTACTGGCGGGTAACATCTGATGTTAAGATGTATTATCGCCATCTACTGTGCTGGAGTGTGGACCAGAGTCTCTCTCTTTAATCTAAATTCTTATATATAATCCCGTTTCCTTCAAAAATGTAATAACTGCTTTATTTATTTTACGTTTAATTAATATCTTATTAAGTTTTAATGTCGCAATGTCACATTTCCTAATTTCTTGTTACTCAACCCACTTTTTCACGTCTGACTCTGAAAGCAGAGATTTCTTCTTCTTCTTCTTCTTTTTTTTTAATATATACACGCCAGCTAGTTACGTCGTAGCTACGCAACCAATATGGCGACACAGTAACCCGAACGAGATGATTTCAACCCAAGCAAAATGAGGTGAGTTATAAATAAAAGAGCAGAAAAGCTAAACTAGTGAGAATGTGGAAAAAAAACAAAAAAAAACTAAACTCAACAGAGAGAAACATTTGCAACACACCGGACAAAGTTCACAGCATCAGCAGAGAAACATGAGCTGTCACGAAAACAAACACCAAAGAATGTTGTTCAAGTCAGTGCACGAGACTCTTGATATTTTAGTATTGATTTGACCCATCCTTGGTTGTTCCGAAACCTAGAACAACAAAGGAAAACTATTTTATCCATATTCTATAATTAAGTTGATTAGAGTTAGGAATAACAGGTGGGTTTTTTTTTTATTTTTTTAAATGCTACAAATAAACGTATTCTACGTATGTTTTTAAACGTTTTTTTTGGGTTTGTTGCCTGCAGTGTCACTTGCAAAGTGCAAGTGAAACGAGATTTACCACTGCTTTAGCATAGAAGGTGCTTTTGAATCATTTGAATCGTCTGCTCTATCTTCTACATAAACTAAATGTGTCCATTTTATTAGTAAATAAGAAGAGCACAATTCAGTGTAACAGTAGACAGTGTTCACTACAGAGTATAATATCTTGCCTTATTGCAAACATCAGAATTTTCTTTGTTCGAAGACACCTTTTTTTCCCCATAATGACACATAGTTGCCTCTGGGAAAAACAATGATTTTTTTTGCCAAGTTTCATTCCTTTTGTGAGATGAAAAAGGGTCAGGAAATGATGTTTGAAACTTGATTACCAATTAAAATTAAACTCAGCATTCAGATACTGCATTATGTTTTTTCAAAAAAAAAGTCAGTTTATGTCTCCTCTTGTTTGCAGGCTTCCGCGTTGCTGCTTTGGAATTCGGCGAAAGTGTATCATTTTTCCACTCCTGCTGATCCTCTTGGTCGGAGCAGCCTTGACAGCTCTGTTGCCCCCTGCCGAGGAGCATCGAGATGCTGCTGGGTTCCTGGGAGTACTGCGCAGAGCAGCGCCGCAAAAGGGAGACCCTGCTCAGGGTCAACCTGCAGATGCCCCAGAAGAGAAGTTTACCATCATCATCCAAACCTACAACCGCACAGACATTTTACTCAAACTCCTGAACCATTACCAGGCAGTGCCTCATCTTCAGATGATCATCATAGTTTGGAATAACATCAGGGAGCAGACTCCGGCGAAGCTGTGGGAGTCCCTGGGTCCTCATCCAGTCCGTGTGGTATTTAAAGAACAGGCAAGCAACCAAATGCGCAACAGGCTACAACCGTTCGCTGAGATTGCCACCAATGGTCAGTGCATTTTTAACTTGCATCAGTTTGCAATGTGTAAAATATTCATAAATTTTTAAAAATTTTGTTTTATTTCATTTTTTTTAACAAGATACGTGCCATTCAGCAGACCGAACACTGGAATTAGACAATTTTTGCTTGATCAATTATTAAATTATTGGCAAGACAAACACCAAAAATCCCGAAGTTTTCCTGTCTTTATTTACTTTGAACTCAATCAACCAACAGGATGCACTTTGATGCACTTTTTATATTACGTGAAGGTTAGAGACGTGCATAATTATATTCTTGTATTTTGTAATTTTTGGTTGAATAGTAAACTACTAATTCTATCAAAGCACATGCTGCACATTATTTTTCTTTTATGTTATAGCTCTTTATTTAAAAAAAAAGTGGATTTGATCAATTGGAGACCTCAAAAGAAAAATGGAAATGGATATCTGACAGGAAAGGATGATTGGTGCATCTCTACTTTTTATTTAATTTTGTCAATTTTTACTGGTCTTTGAGTTTTTTCTCTTTTGATCCCTTCTGATTCTTTTTCTCTCAACATGTCAGCTGTGTTAATGCTGGATGATGACACCCTTGTCAGTGTTCCTGATATCACTTTTGCTTTTTCTGTGTGGAAGGTAATAAGATTCATTGTCTATTAAATTAAAGCAGCATTTCCAGTCTTACGACTGAAGCGTTGTAAAATAACTGTACTCACTATGTTAGTCATATAATTGAGCACTATATTTCCATATCTTGAAGCAATTTCCAGACCAAATAGTTGGATTTGTCCCTCGGAAACACGTCTCAACAGCTGGAGGAGTTTACAGTTATGGCAGCTTTGAGCTGCAGAATCCAGAAGCGGCTGGAGGAGACATGTAAGTTGGCCTTGCATGTGTCTTCAGTTTGGGGTCCTTGTTGCGTTTGCTCTTACTTAGTTCTGTACTCCCTGCAGGTATTCTATGGTTCTGATCGGTGCTGCCTTCTTCCATCAGCGTTACCTACAACTGTTCCAGAATCAGCCTAAAGAAGTACACGCCTTAGTTGACGAAACCCAAAACTGTGACGATATTGCTGTGAACTTTGCTGTTGCTCTTTATTTAAGAAAACACTCAAATTCAGGCACAGTCCACAGACCTTCAGGGATCTTTGTCAAGCCTGTGGACTTGCGCAACCTTGAGAAAGATGCCAGCAGTGGATATCAGGGAATGTGGCATCGTCCTGAGCACCTTCTCCAGAGATCGTACTGTTTGAACCGGCTGGCGCAGATCTATGGCTTCATGCCGCTCTGCTACTCCAACCTCATGGTTTCCCAGTTTGGTTTCCCAAGCTATGCTAATCACAAGAGTAGGGGATGAAGAAGTTGCAAATGGATGATTTGGGCCAAAGTAAGAGATGAGACTGCCGAGGAGTTTGGGAGACTTGTTTGATTGGCTAATACTCCTCATGACAATCAGCTGATGCTTTTAGTCTCATGTGATCCAAAGGTAGTTCTCATCGCAGGATAGTGACGACAACACAGACTAGTAAAAATTTATTCTTGATAGAATCACTTGCTGAACTGCAATTATTCAAAGAGAATAGTAGTTTTAAACACCTAAGAGTTATTCATATAAAGGTATATAGTTGTTTTTTAAGAAATGAAATTTAATACAGGCCCAGAAAATTATTCATATGGCTTATTTTTTAACCTATTTCTAAATTACAGATAGAGAAAAGAAGAGTAAGATCCTAAGAAACACACATCTTCAGAATTTAAAGAATGTGTCTTAAGTTGGGGTTTCTTTTAATTAAAAAAATGTAAGTATCAATTTAAGGACTCTTTCCTATTTGTGAAACAGTTAAAAACAATAAAAAAATACTTAATTCACTCAAATGAGTTAGCGTCATATTTATTCCTCTTCTCAATAATCGATGGACAAATCTTGATTGGTGTTACAGCAATCAGAAACTGCTCATAATTACTGAACAACAACTTTTTTGAAGTTTTCATTGCCATTTTCATGATTTACCTTTGGTGATGAGCTCCAAGTCTTTGAAGTTGGTGGGCCTCTTTTCTACCATCCTAATTATTCTACTTGCAAACACTTTATCCAGTGAAGAAAAACTATTACCAACAGTATCAAGAATTTTAGACTGCAGCCATTTGCTATATGTGCATGTAGCAAAATAGCAGTGTTACGTTAAAAATGATTAAAGTCATCTTAATTACTCTAAAGGTGTAAAGTTGACGCTCATCCTTAGTTGGGGCAAGTCACACAGAACATTAGGAAGATATTGTGTTGTAGTAATAGATATAGCAAAATATAACAATAAATAAAATCAGATTTATAAAAGAGGACAATTTGGTTGGTTGATATAAGTTAGATGTAATTTTATGTCAAAGAAAATGTCTGCATTCAGTGATGGTAAAAAGAAAGTCCATCCTTTTCAGATCTAAGATTTCACTTGTCAAAACATTGCAACATATATGTTGTTCGGACTTAGTCTTAAAACTGGGCAAATGCCACTTCTGACAAATTACACTAAGACAGTATGCACAATGTAGCAAAAAGTCAAGTTAAATCTTGCAGTACAACGGTAGTTTACCCAATATCAAACGTTATTTTTGTTTTCTGTCCACAAGATAGTTGTTGGCAGCATAATTAGAACAACACAGAACAAATATGGCCTCTAATAATAAAGATGGCAGAACTGATCCAAAACGTTCATTTGTGCAAACAAATATAATTCAAATTTTTTTCACCCCTGGCAGAACTATGGTTGGTAGTTCATAAATAAATGCAAACAAGGAAAAATGTCCCGTGCATCAGAGATGATACTTTTTTAAACACAGCAATGACCTTTTTAAAACTTATATCAAAGCTTTAGAATGAAACAAACGGTGGTACAACGCTGGAGGAAGGAAGCACCTAAAATGCCAATATGGCCCCATCAAAATAAACTTTTAACTCACTGTTGAAACTGAACAGATTAGATGTTTGCATATTTTTATATTTATTAAAGAAAAATAACAACCCACTTCAACAAATTAAAAACATCCAGATCTTTTCCATGACCAGAGAATTCCTGTTGGTAAAGAACTCCAGGGATCTTTAGGTGGGGTTACTGCTGTCCTCCACCACCACCTCTGACCTCAGGCCCCCCGCCGGGTCTCGATCCCTTGCCACCTTTAGAGCGAAGCTCATGCCACAGCTTCACAAGAGGCTCCCTCCTTCTCCAAATTAGTTTATGACCATACGCCACATACCAGCTGTAAGAGAAAATAGGAGACGGCTAAAATGAGACAGAAAGAGTAGATTTCCCTTCTCAGTGACATTTGCATCAACCAAAAAGCTAAATTCGATGGATGCAAATTAAAAGGAAGCTGAAAAGAGGGTTAAGGGTCAGGGACTCACACTCCAAAGAGAGCTCCGCCAAGGTGAGCAGCATGATCAAACAGCCGCCACCCCAAGATGAGCCCCGCCGTATCTATGGCCACAAGTGCTTTGAGAGCCTAAAAACAAATAAAAACCAGATATTTAAAATTCTAAACAACGCACTGCTGAATGCCGT
The DNA here is from genome assembly GCA_903067055.1 of Poeciliopsis paucimaculata. Lineage (NCBI taxonomy): Eukaryota > Metazoa > Chordata > Actinopteri > Cyprinodontiformes > Poeciliidae > Poeciliopsis > Poeciliopsis paucimaculata. The sequence continues at coordinate 17,724 of CAEGAD010082553.1, read as the reverse complement.
GCATTCAGTCATGGGTACTTACACATTCACACATTTATACACGTGTTTGCTTTGTTCATGCACAGATTTAAATCTTTATCCTGCAGCAAAAACACAATGTAGGAATGACATTACACATTTAATGTAAGAAAAAGCAAACATCCAGAGACCTTTGACACACAGAGGACAGGATAAACGTAGAATCTATGAAACGTACATTTCCGGCAGTGAAAGTGACCATAGGAAGGAAGATTATGCCGAGCTTGGCCTCTGGTACTTTCGTACAGACTGCAGCGAGTACAGCCATTACAGCACCTGACTGTGAATAAAACGAAGTCATAGATCACAATCTTTTCACTGTTCATAATAAAATATTAGGTTAAAAACATTCTTACCGCCCCAAGTGATGGGTAGAATCGCCCGGTGGCGGTTTTACAAATATAACTGACCATGGTAGATATCACGCCTGAAATTGCCAAAAAAAACATATTTTTGCAATGTCTTAAAAGATGAGAAAAGGGAATAGAATCTAACTTTTTCCCCATAATGGACTTGGAATTGAGTTCCAATTCTAGTCAGAGGATAACATGATCTTGAATCTTAGTTTTTCGACTTAAATGATGCAGTCAAAGTCTTCCTGTTTCTCATGGTAGAACAGCTAAACAGCATACACTTTCAGTCATTAAAAACAAGGTGTATAGTAAATCAAAACCAATTTTGTCCGTGGACATTGTCACATTTTAAACAATGGATATTAAAGGGCAATAGTTATACTTTTGTGGCATCTAGTGGTTGGACTGGAGAGTGCTGCTGCCCGAATACATCAGAACATAAAATTAAAAATACATATATATACCAGACTTACCTTTTCTACATAATTATTGAATATTTTCTCAATAATATCAGGATTTTGTTCAACTACAAAAAATTACATGATAAGAAGTAAGTAAATCTTATTTTGACTTAAGATCTCATCTTAGGTCAAAATAAAACTGTTCTATTGTTTTAATACTTGGCCAGTATTGATTCTGTCCGTTGCTCCACTTACCAGCTGACAGGTAGACTGCAAGAAATTGTTCTTTGCCGAGGAGGGAGACAATACCAGAGGAAAACGTCCATAGGACATACATATTGGCCACCATGTGGATAATGGAGTAGTGGCTGAAGGAAGACAGAATCATGGGAAGGCACTGTGTTTCTGGGTAGGAAAAAAAAAAAAGACAAACAGCAGAGCACAGAAAACAAATGAACTCCTTACAGTTGTATTTGGATTACTTCTTTTAACTTTCCACAACAAACAATCACACTCACTGGAGGCTGGGTTGGATGTGAAGTACTTAATCATAGTTCTTTGCATCGCCGGGATCCTCCAGCAACACAGAACTACAGCATTTAAAGCTATAATTCCTGGAAGATGTTAAGAAGAAATTGCCTTGCTTTTAAACCTTTGCAAACACACTGGCGTCCAAAATCGATGAGATCCAAAATATATCTGCTGTTAAAACTACCAGTAGCAGTCCTCTGTCCCTCTGTAAGGCTTCTCCAGAAGTCATCTACCATGGACATCAGGAGGAGGAGCTGCCGCTGGAAGCTGGACAGTTGGTTCCACCAGTTGTGCCAGTATGCCATGTCCTGTGAACCCTTGTTAACAAAATGATGGGGAACTGACTCAAATTAAGCTGATTGTTAACTGAACAGTTAGCAATAGTTGAAAGTGATGGTAGACAGAGTAAAACAGTTTTGTAAAATCCTTACCATTACAAGTTTTTCTAACTCTTCTCCATCTTTTGCAGTTTGAACTCTTGCTTTCAGAGTCTCATACTGCAAAATGGCCGCCCCACCAAAGGAACAACCTGCAAACTGGCATGGAGTCAAACAACCAACCATCTTCTGTCCTGCATATTATTTTAGCAACAATTTACACATATTGGCATTGAATCAAAATGAACAATCTTCTGATACATCATATTCCTCTGCTCATTCAGAGGATGACCCTTAGTCATCTATAATTGCTCTGTGCTGTTAATAAATACAAGACTTGTTGTGTTTCAAGAAGATAGAAAATTGATCTTCTTTTCTCACTATACTTCATATTCAGATTTAGTTATAATTTGGACATCAGCATACCCCTACAGTGAACATCAGTGGTCTTAAGAGCCTTGGCTGTCGGACTTTGGGAGGAGGCGGGGGTCCCGGTGTGCCGGCCTCAGGGGGTGATGTTTTGGTTTGTTGCTGGTTGACATTTCCCTTTTTGGTATCTGTCCTTTTAGCTTCCTGGCGGAACCCACTCCTCTGTTGCTGGTATGGGTTGAGCCTGTACAAAAAAACCCCAAACAAACAAGTAAAACCTTTTACTGACGGCATGGACTGGTATGAAGTCAGACTACAGATTTAAAAAGTGAATTGTTTAATAGGCTAAAGATTATTCCCTAATAACATTCCTGTAGTTTGAAATCCTCTTGACAAGATGCAAGAAAAAGTGCTGGTTAAAAGTCACAGTCGGCTAGTTGAAACAAGGGTACTGCTTTCTGCTGACTTACACTTCCCATGCTTTCAACAGGAGAAATTTGGCTTTTTGGAAATATTTTCAGTCATGAAAACAATGGAGAGTCATGGTATGGAAATTGAAGAAACCTCTATGAGGTAATACTATTCTTAAACTAATATTTGAACAACTTGCACCATTTATGTTAAGCAGCTGACTACCTATGTAAAATGGCCAAGTGTGTTATGTTGTTATTACTCTTAAATTAACGATGGCTTAATTTAATTCAACCGCGCACAAAACACAACCAAACAAGAAAAAAAAAACAACAAAAAAACAACAACAACAAAACAACTTTGTTGGTGACACTGCAAATTTTCATTTTAGCGACAAATCTGGCAGTTCTATGTCTAGTTAATAGCCAGGTGTTGCTATTTGTTGACAGTCCCTAAGCACTCGTTGAGACAGCTGTGCCAAGTTTTGTTTTCCAACCTCTAAGCGCAGACCCCGTCCTCCATCCTTAGCGTTTACGTACAGTAACAAAACCTAACAACTAAATGGCAAAATTTGAAATCCCCTCTGGTCACAACCACATGCAGCATTTAATGCGGGTTGCATAATATGCAGCGTGCGTGTACCTCGGCCCGTTTAGCACAGCCTTAAACAAGCAACCGCAATGGAATAACACTGGCCATCGTTAGAAATTGGTAATAATAACATAGTAATATATGTCGATGACACTGACGACCAAGGTTTCCTACCCCAAACAAAGTTAGCTGCATTTTCAATGGCAGACCGGTTAGGTAACTAAACATTACTAGACGAGAGGAAAACCTGGACACACACGTCTCCTGCCAGGGTTAATCTTCTTCAGACAGACAGAAACTGAACGCCGGTTTTACTGCTCACCTTGAGCATCTGGGAAAGGTATTTGGCGATCTATAGAACTCTGTTTTGCCCCATTTAATGATCAATCCTCTGCACGCCATGATTGTTGTGACCTCCTGCTCGAAGCCCCTCCCCCTGTCAGACTCGAGCTGATGCTGCCTTCACGGACGCTTGTAAAAGAGCGTCCTTACGGCTCTGAAAAAAATGAAGAGATCACTTCTCTGATTTTTCCTTTTTATCGTTATATGCTTGAATAAAATAAACAGTGTTATTTGTATTCCGTGAACTACTGACAACATGTCTCCGAAATTCCAAGCAAAAATGTAATATTTATTGACAGAAAATTACAACAACATTTAGTGCTTCGCTTTGAGACCTCAAATAATGCAAAGAAAACAAGTTCACATTCATTTAGAAACAATACTAATGTTTTGACTCCGGAAGCGTTCAGAGATCAATATTTGGTGGAGTGACCATGAGGTTTTCAGTGAGTGGGTCTCTTGATCCAGAGCTGTACAGTTTTACATGAATATAGTCTCCTAAGTTCTTTAGATATTAGTCTATGGGTACTTTTATTTTGAAAACCTACGTTGTGACGCTCAGTGACGTTTCGCCTAAGTAGACATGCAAGTCAGCAGCATTGAAAAAAAATCGTCTTTGCTGTTACCTACATTATAATAGCAATAAGGTATAGATTAACTTCAGTAATACGTCAAATTAGTTTAGCAACATTAGGAATCATCGTTTTTGTTTTATTTAAAATCGTTAGATCATGTTACCCATTTTATTTATTAATTCATTTAAATGGTTGCTATAAATTTGACACTGTGGCTTCTCCATCATTTTGTTCGCAGGGCTTCCAGGACACACCTTACTTACTTATTACATGATTACCATAACATGTCAGTTTTAAAATGCCTTCATCACGACAAAGTCCTAAAACTTCAACATATAAGGGCTTGTTAGATTGTTATGAGCGAAAAACTGCGTAAGGCATCAGTAAAGCTAAAGCCTTCCCATCCAAGTGAACAGCAACCAAACAGCTGAAGGTCACTCAGACTGGTTGTGATCATGCAAAGATTTTGCCATTAGCTGAGTTTAGAAAGGGGATGTGAAAATTGCATGGGCGGCTGTCCAAACGAAGTTCTGTGAGTAAAGCAATAGCTGGAATCAGACCACAAAGGCACTCGTTCTTTCATTGTGCAGGGTTCTGATGAGAAGCTGAAGCTCACTAAGCTTTAACTAACTTAGACAATATTTTTAATGTTCAGTTCAGCCTTTCAAAAACTTTTCTAAGAAGTTTAGTTTAGATGTTATCTTGTTTATGGTTTGTTTGTTTCGTTGGTCCCTTGTTTCAGCGTTTCAGAAACGGTGGAATTTAGTTGTATTTATTTATGATCAACTGTCAATGCCAATAAGACCTTATAACATTGGCCTTGTTATGCTTTCATGTTTGTATCCGTTAATATTTTGTGTTTTTGGTTGCAGAATTCTTTGTCTAATAAACCATTAAATAATAGATCTTATGGTTTTTATCTATAATCTTTGATAATATGTAATTCAGTTACATGCTCCTTGTTTGAAATATATAATAATCAGCTAACTGATAAGAAGAATTTATTCTTCAGACAAATGTTTTGGTCAATAAAAGACTAATCAATTAATGCAGTTTAATGAAGCGGGTCAAAACCACAAGTGTTTTTTTTTCCATTTATGTGTAGCCTACTGACACATTCAAAAAATATAATGAAGGCAAAACTTAGAAAATAAAAACACACTACCTTGCATATAATAGCAGCTAATAGTACCTTATCCTCTTTCTTATGCAGGTTTGTTCTGACACCTTTCAGAATGGTAGCAGTCTTGGCCAGTCGGTGGGCTGTATTGATGGCACTGGGAGCTCCTATTGGCATTTGGACAACTTCCACAAACTTCTTGCTTACTTGCCCACTGACTCCAGAAATAGGTAAGAAAAAAGGTAGAATTTGCAGTGAGTAAGCTGCACTGCAGTGTCTGCAGAGCAGGGCTCCACTCCAATGCAAATTCTGCATAGCTGTATCGCTCCACACAGAATTGTTTAGAAAACTGCAGTGACAGAGGAGGGGGAAGAATATACCAGTAGGAGCAATTCATCTTAACAGAATTAGACAGCACATCCCGCTCACAAATTTGAATACAATCTAATTTCCATAGCTAAACAGAGCATTATACAGTCGTACCCACAAAAAAGGTGGTGGTGGTGGGAGGAGGAGGGGGTTACAGTTTCAGGGCAAAGATCCAGAGTACAAAGAAAGGAGAGCAATATGCCTTTGCCACTGTATAGACCAAGGACATGCTGTGAAGTCAGATGATATCCTGTGGGTGCAGGTTTGGGGCAAGGGGAGGACGCAGATATGTGGGAGAGGAAAGGCTGGATGGATGAGCAGAGCAGAAGGAGTGAGAACAGCGAACATGGGAGAGGTTGAGGCAGGAAGGCCACAGGAACAGACAAGTAAGGATGCATGGATGCATATCAAAGAGATATTACAGCCGAAAACAACATACTGATTAATCTTTGTCAGATTCTGGAGGACCTTTAAGCATCCTTTTCATTTTTTTTTGTTGTTGTTGTTTTTCAATCAATACAGTTCACATTTTACCCCGCAGAGGTGTCTTCTTTCAGGCCCCGTCATTGATTCACTGGGGAACTGACGCCAGCCTGTGTTCAGAACAAGACAGGGGGGAGGCACGTCATTGCCCATGTGACAGGAAGCATGATGCCTGCAATAAGAACAACTTGTCAGTCGTGTTAGACATCTGTTCAACCTAATGCAATCGTATCCATGCAGATTAAATTTAAAAAAGCCGGCTCGAGCACTTCCTTACATTTGTTCTAAGACTTAGATCCACAGACCCGTGAGGCTAAATGCCGTTTGGCCTTGAGGCTTCTATTTCAGCCCAAAGTCTAGAAACATCTTATACTAGCAGCACACTCTTTTTATACCTTCAGAGGAAACTCTAGCTGTTGTCATAGCGTCCCATAATTGTGCTGACGGGGCAGTTTCCAAGGCAGTGATCAATGGGCCTGTGAGATAAAACCACGCTTGCTTTCTGTTTTACCCTGCATACATCTTGTGGATCAGTGCATGATTGTGATTTTCTTTGGACAGACATCTGAGGGAGATTTCAATCTTGATGTTTGTTATCAACATAAACACAAAGGGGGGGGGAGACACTTTTTACAATAGTTTAATAATTTTTAATTTTTTAATAAAAAAAAGAGTAATTGTGTAACAAGAGGAGCACTTGAAATTTATGTGAAAAAAGCACACTCATAGAAATCGTGTATGTCTGTGCTGACACAATTTGATTATGCAACACAGGCAAGTCCCAAGAGCTTTTTGAACAAACCGGTTACACAGGCGCCAAACAATTATTTTCAATGTACACTCACTGTGTGTATAGAGCACAATATGTATCTGAGTCCCACTGCAGCATAATCAAATAACAGGAACAATACAGCATCAAATGCTCAGAACACACTGTTGATCTGATCCACATATTAAATATTGATGTCCCTCAGAAAAATATTATATGTCTTTCCTAAAAAAAAAAAAAAAAAAAAAAAAAAAAAATGTTAGATAAATTATGTTGTCAGCAGGTGTGGTGATTTTTCACTGCACTCACTGGGGTATCTAGTACATCATTGTTGTTTTGGTAGCCTACTAGGTTGAAAAATACTGAAAGGTAAAGTTGTGAAGCAAGGCTTTAGGTCAGCTTAGACTGTTCCTGAAGTCAAGAGAACAATTCTTGAGTTTTTTTTAAATGCGTCAAAAATTTCTTGCCCTTCTTTTGCTGTTATTCTTTTGAATCAATTTTTAGAGATGAAGAGAAAAAAATGCATGTTATATAGGTGGCAGGAGGGATGTGCACCAGATGATGGCTGTGACAGTGAAAATGAACGTTTTCAGACTGTGCTGTTCTTTCTACTTGGTGAATGCCATTTGAGGTATGCAGAAAAGGCTTCAAAAATGTGGATTTGCTTGCCAAAATGTGGTAACACGCAGTTGCCAGGTAGAGTCTTCACCCTTGTTTTGCACCCCAGCAACAGTGAGTGTAAATTAGATATAACGCAGGGCTGCCCATCCTCCATCCGTTGCTGCATACTACTGTCTAACTGGCTACAATCACTAAATTTTCCTGTTTGGAAACGCATTTAGTCCCAAATCCCCTCTCCCCCAAAAAACACAAATGGCATGCAAAACAAAAAAGTGGCTCTCCATCACCTTTATTGTCATATTTTTGTGATTTAAAAATATGTACACTAACTGTGTGACGTGTTTTGATTAAGGCTTTGTGTATGTAAAAAAAACTGTTTATAAATGTTATTAATAACTGTATTATATTATTATTATTATTATATTACTCTGTAAAAAATGACAGGCATATTCAGTTATGTTTACTAACTTCTGCTCTTAAATTCTACATAATTTGGCCCATTTTATATTTTGAACCTAAATGTGTTAGTGTGTGAAAGATCGTTTTACAGTAGAAAGTTTCATTAATTTATTTATCTTCTGAATTAAAACAAGGACAGATTTCTTGTTAACTTCAGTTCAAGTGAACTTTTATTTCATATTAAAGCACCGTTAGATGTTTTACAGTGAATATGGACACAACTGTACAAATGAATCAATCTGAATATTTGTTGTTCTTGTGATTTTGATGAAAGCAATCAGAACACAAATTTTTGCTGTTCCAAATATTTGTGTGGGGGCTTTTAACTTGTCAGCCCTGAAAGGCCCCTGCTGGCCACCGTTTGAAAACTTTCTAGTATCGCCCCTGCTTAAAAAAAAAAAAAAAAGTTCAGGAAAAGTTAAGTTAACAAACTCAGTACTCGTTATCATTATGCATATAGTATACATTCTTACTTTTCACTCTCCATTTGTTGTGTAACAACATGCACACGTTGCATGCGCTGCAACCCCACGAATCACACACACACACACACACACACACCCCCACCCACACACACACACACACGCACACGCACACGCACGCACGCACGCAGTCCCTCCCCTCTGCATAATTTTTACCTGAGCCCTCAGTCCACCTCACTCAGAAAGTCTCAGAAACAGCAGCAGTGAGGGAAGCAGGAGTTCACACAGAGCCGCTCTGCATCAAGTGACACTCAGAGGGTCCCGGAGGAGTCCAGTTCGGCCGAACATCGCATGAAACGAGCCAACCTGCATCAGCGGCCCTGACTGAAGAGCGAGAAGAGAGCCAGCCGGTGTTTAACTTCTGCAAAGAGCGGGAACATGAGTGATAAAAACGCCGGTAAGAATGAAAGAGCTTTTCTGTCCGATTAAAGTAAATGTGGTTTGGACGTCTTGGTTGCAGGAGCAGCTGGCGCTCAGTTTTAAATCTGGGCTCGCGTTTCACTTCGTCATTTAGTGACACGCGGAAAAATACAAGGTGCATTCATTAAAGAGTAATCAATATATTAAAAATGTACCTGTGATGTATGCCAGCAGATCAAAGGCAGTTAGAGCAGAATGCTGCAGCGCGGTGCTGCAGCTGCTGGGTGTCTGCTGCTCACTGCTCTGTCCACTTAGAAGCACTTAACCTGGGTCCGTGTTGTACGCCGCACGCCAGACGTCATTCCCGCGTTCGAATGACCATTTTGTGCGAATCTGATGATCCCTGCTTTCCCCTCTCACAGAGTTCTGTGTGTCGTAAACGATTCGGTCTCCATGCTTTTTTCTCATACTGTGTCAGTCCTGTCAGCCGATCTAGTGAAAAGTGCTGCCTCTCCACTTTCACTGCTGCGACGTGAATGCGTGTGTGTGTGTGTGTGTGTGGGGGGGTGTGTGGGTGTGTGTGTGTGTGTGTGTGTGCTGCTCCTGGAGCAGAGCAGCGCTTGTGGCCTCAGCAATCAGCAAGCCTGATGTTGACAAAGCTTTCCAACTCTGCCACTAATGGCTAAAGGAGCCGTGTTTTGCAGCATTAGAAAAAACCCCCAAAACAAAACAAAAAAAAAACACAAAAAAACTAGATGCTGCAGTAGAGTCACACAACAATGGTAGCGATTTGCCTTGTTGTGTTACACGGTTAATAGATTGGAGGTCCAAACACAGATCAGACACATTAGATCAGACACATTAACAGCACAGTATATTTAGATAACGGACAGAGTGCCCTTGTTTAAATAGGCTAACCTGTTATGGTTGCTCTGTCCTGTTTTTGCCCCTGATATACTGTAAAGTTGCAGTAAAACCTCGTCATTGGAGATAAGGTGACTTTGTGTTTTTGTCTTGTGTACACTTTCCGTTTCCCTTACATTGCTATATCACAGGCAATCAGGCTTCTTTAAGCCCACCCTGGGATTTTATTCTCATGGTCTCCTTCCCAAAGGGATACAAAGCCCTTACTCCAACCGGAAACATCAGATTCTTGTGGTAGAATACGGTATAAGTGGAAAGTGGAGGGAAAATTATACATTTGCTGGCAGCTATCTACAGTGGTCATTTTGCCAGAGGCGGAATACACCCTGAACTGTTCACCAGTCCATCACGGACCAAAACAGAGACACACAGGACAAACACCCATGCATGAACACACTCGGTAATCAATTGACTTGACAGCCATGTATTTACATTGTGGGAGAAAGCCAGAGTACCAGGAGAGAACCCACACATGAGGAGAAGAAGAAAACTCCATTCAACATATTTTACAAATTGAAGTCTGAGAGAAGTGCAGAGCATTTTTATTCATTCCATCTGAGTCCATGTTTGAACCACTTTTTGCTTTACTCATTACAGCAAGTTGCTCTGTGATTATGTTTGATAGGTAAAGGGTTATTTTCCACTCAATTCTTCTTTACAAACAAAGGTCAAGCTCAGTCATATTGGTCAGAGAGCATCTGTGAAGTTTTTAATTTTAAAGGACCCTTTGACAGATTTTCTTACAGTACTCTGTATTTAGGTCCCTTAATATTTCCACTTATTTTGACTAGATCCAATGTTTGTGTTGAAGAAAAACATTTCTACAGCATGACGCTGCTCTCATTGGTTGAACTGTGGGGCGTTCAAGGTGAAGAGGAGCGTTAGGTTTTCTGTCACCAGTTAGTTTAGAATGTAAGCAACAAAAGTCCAGCTTTGGTCTCATCTGAACCCCAACCAAAGCCCTTCTGTATGTTTAATGCATAAAGTGAGGTTCTGTGAAAGAATTATCACTAACAGTCTTATTTCCCATAGTAGAAATATGAAACACACCTGAATCAAATGACTGAATTACTTCCTCAGTAGTCAAGTTGTCCAGAGTCCTGCTAATGATGTAATAATTTGACTCAGGTGCGCTGAAGCAGAGAGGCATCTAAAAGGTGCAGGACATCGGCCCTCAAGGACTGGAGTTGAATGCCTCTGGTCAACAATATCACAACACTCAGGGTGTTGTGATATTGTGATGTCATGGTCAGTTGTACATCAGCATCCATGTGGAATGTTCCTCCGCTCCCATGTTTTGTAACTGTTTGAAAATTATTCCAAACGCTGATATGGCATGTTGCTGACTAGCTTGTCACCTTTTACCACCTTCAATGATGTATTAACTTTTTTTTAAGATTGTGAGTATATTTTTAATACAACTAAAAGAACAATTACTGAAAATGGCTTTACAAAACCACATTTCAATGAATCCAAAGCAAGTTTTCAACAATATATTTCTGCTTTCTACTCTGTCAGAAAGAGAGATTTGAGGAGTTCACAACAGTTGATTGTCTTTTTAGGAGATTTTCTTTTACCTGAACTATGGATCTCAGCAGCTCCTTCAGAGTTGCAATTTAAGACTCAGCTGCTTCTCTAATTAACGTTTTCCTCACCGCCCCATCAGCTCAGTTTGACGACCATGTCTCAGTGTGCTTGCGGCTGTGCCACTCTTCTTCCATTTTCAGATGATGGATTGAACAGATGTTCAAAGCTCGGAAAATTGTTTTATGAACTAACCCTGCTTCAAAGATCAACTTTATGCCTGACCTGTCCGGAGTGTTCCTTCATCATTATTATTCTTTTGTTCACCTCTGAGGCCTTCACAGAGCCAATGCATTTATACTTAATGTTCTGTGGTTAAAATGTTCAGTTACTCATTCAGTACATATGTTTTTTGTGTGATTGTATCTGTTTTTATATATATATATATATATATATATATATATATATATATATATTCTTTTTTTTATTTTTTTTTTCCTTTATGGGGTTGTGTATAGAGAGTGGAGGTTAAATACCCATGAGAAGCTTTTCCCCGTGTCAGAAGGGAAAAGGTTAAACAAAAACGAAAAGAATGGCCTCAAAGTCTGTCTACGAAGAGAAACTTAGAACAGTGTGGACAGTTAATCCTGCTGAAATAATTGAACGGACAGTGTTATGATCCAGCTTGAATCTTTGTCAGGTCAAAAGTTTGAACAGTCAGAGAACACTACCATGAATACACATCCCTCTGGAACAGCAAGTACTAGATGGGGCAATGAGGCAATTAACTTTCAACATCCAAAATGCACCATTAATTAAAAAATGCAATTACAAATCTCATGTTAACTTGGCAAAAACAGCAAATACGCTTTGTAAGTGCAGTGGTTCTCAAAAGTGTATACCCCCTTTTGATGTAAAAACAAAAATTGGCTTTCATATGACATTTTCCATATATTCAAACATATATCATGGGCAGTTTGGGTGAAAAACAAATTTACTAGAGAAAATGAGATTAGCCAGTCCAGCAATTATATACAAATTCCTCCCTGTTAACTTTCTTTAATTTACTTTTCTCTACATGCACTTGAGAAAGAGAGATGTTACTTCAGCATTGTTTGAATTCAAATTCAAATGCATGCTCATTTCCTGTAAATGTCACAAGAACAAAGCATTCAAAATGCTGTGAAGATGGGTTGTTGGCTGTGCAAAACAAAAATAAATTTGGTACCAAACTTGTGTGTAATTTATATTTAGTATTTATACAGAAGCTCTATAAAGGCTTCCAAGGTTTGGTAGAAACCATTAGTGAACAAGCAGCTTATTGATGCTAAATAACATCTGGAATACCAAGGAACACTGAACAGCTCTGGGGTAATAGTGCACATCAATTATTTGGTATAATAGTGTGGACAAGTTTAAAGCAGGGTTAGGTAAGAAAACATTCAATTGTCTGAAAATTGAATGGATGCGTTACAGCTGCAGACCTACCAAGACATGTCTGCACCTAAACTGACAAGCTGTGTAAAGGGCTCATTATTCAGAGAACCAACTGGAGTGACTGGAAAATACCACAGTCCAGATGGAAGAATCTGTTGACAGGAAAACTTTTGTTGTGCACGGCAAAAATGGCTTTTATGGAAGACTGACAAGAAGATAGTCATTGCTAAAAGAAAACCATAAGAAGTCCGGTTTGAAATTCACACAAAACAAGCAAAGGACAAAGAAGATGCGAGAAAGAAAGTGCTTTTCTCAGATGAGACAAAAATTTAACATTTTGGTCAACATGAAACATTATGTGTGCAAGAAAAACAGCACTGTGCATGAACCCAGAATCCACCCCCATGTGGTGTCAGGATGGTGTCTTGAAGATGCTTTTCTTCAGCAGGGTGAGGGAAGCTGGTCACAGGGAGAAACAAAGACCAGAACTGTTTAAAAGCTCTGAAAAGATTCGAGACTTTCAGCCAGACTGTCAGATCCACAATCACATAGTTTGGACCAACAATTCTCCAAATCCAGGCTAGATCTGATCCAAGTAGAAAGGATCCGCTCCATACGTTATTTTTAGACCACGTTTAGATGATGCTCCACCAACAGCTGTGTGGGACAGACCTGAGTGCTGTGCAGTATACAGCCATACCACTAATCATGAATAATTACAAAGTAAAAATCTATATCCTTAATTTATGAACAATCCTTTCTGAAAGCTTTGTACACTGATGCTTAATTGGAATTTCAAAGGAAACAGCGAGGCTGGTTTATCAATGACTAGTATCAAAACACATCAGTCTTTTTCATGTTAATATACAGTGTTTATTTCTAAAATATGAAATTCTAAAAGCAGAAGTAGAAAAAAAATCCTAAATCCAATTTAGTATTTATTGTAAGAGTTTGTCTTCACCACAGCTCTCCATCCAATTTGACTGAACTTAAAGTTTTTTTTGCAATGAAGAATAGACAGAAATCTGTCTTTAGATGTGCAACGTTGGTAGAGACAAACCCCCAAAAGACTTCCATGGTTAATCATAGAGAAAGTCAAAACACTGGCTTGGAGAGGGGAGATGGAGACATTTAGATTCCATACTTTTCAGATTTCTATTTGCAATCTTCAGCGTAAAAAAACCATAAATCATTTTAGTTTGTAATTCTTCCTTCACAATTATGTTATGATGCTTTGTTCTTATTGATTAAATTCATTAATGATCACGTTCATTAATGTTTGTGGTTGGAGCAGGACAAACTGTGGAAAAAAAGTTGCATCTAGTGTGAAGGAGCAACTATATTTGCAAGATATTGAGAAATGTTTCAGCATACTGGGAAAAATGTTGGTGTTAGATAAGCTTATCCTTAAATTTAAAAAAAAGCAAGAGTTGAATACATCTGTCTCTGTGCTGCAGTGCAGTGGTCTGAATGGATACATTGTAATCATGCTTGCACATCCAACCTGTGTTCTCTAGTACTCTTATGCACTAGAGATATTAGGTGAAACTGTTGATTTGTTTTTCTCATCCAGCATGCCCCACTTTGGGCAGCTTTTAACACTTACAAACAACTGAGTCATCCATACACTTGTAATTATTATTATTATTTATTTTTTTTACAAGTAGCACTATATGTTGTCATTTGAATTTAGGACTATAACTCTGCGAGGAACAGACTTAATTTGCTTTTAAATTGTATTCAAATGCATATATTTTGGTTTTGGAATGCCTCATAAATTGTTTAATCTTATTTATTATCATTTTAGTTTTAAGCGTAAAACTGCAACTGCTCTGGATTTTGAACGGTTTTGAGGATATGCCCATAATTGTGAGGAGGGTTTTATCTTCAGATGTGTAAGCTGTGTTCTTTATTGACTTTATTAGATGTATTACTTGGACTATGACATCTCATTTATGAACTCGCTTGTGCATATTTTGTTTGATTTCAACAGATGACATCAGAAGATGAAAAAATTGCTGCATAGTCCATGATAGAGATAGCAGCTTGGAATCTATAAGTAAAAATGAAGAGCTTACAAGTTTGTCCCTATTCATGTATCAAAACATACTAATAGAAAACAACATCTATTTTATCTTTAAAAAAGATCATTCCAAAAAAGATACCACTTGGGACTGGAGCTCCAGAATAAATCTTTTATATTGGTGTTTACTTTTTTTTTTTTTTTTTTTACAGTACAATACAAAAGTCATTTTGATTACGCTTCAAACAAAGGTAGTGTCGCCTTTCAAGGTGAACATTTTAACCTTCTTCTTGCTGACATATTTAGGAAGGTGAAATGACTAATGGCTTGTTTAGCATCTTTCCATAGTGTCATTTAACGCAGACCTGAGTTTGCTCAAATGCAGACAGGTTATATATTGCTGAAACCAGATATTTTATACATATGCTGGATAGTAAGTCAAATAATTTTTTTTCTCACTGTCTGACATAAAGCAGGCTTTTGTGTTGTAAGCAATTTACGATGATTAAAATTGTTTGTATTTGCTAAACGTCAGAATAACAACAGTGACGATGTTTATGTACAACAAGATTATTATGCCTTTTTCTACACGAGAAAGCCCAGATGATTATGTTAAAGGTTAAATATTGATGCAATGTATGAGTTCAGTTCCCAAAAATCAATGTGTTTTGATGTGAAATGGGTGGATCGACCCTCGAACCAAAGCAAAATAACTTGTGAAGATTCTTGCTGAAACTGAGAAAAGCTTGTCATTATTTACTCTGAAACAAACTCGATACTTACATAGGTTGAAAAATTGTCCGGTGTCAGATTACAGTTTGTAAGTGGAGAAACTTTCATTATCAGAGGCTTGTCCTACAGTCTGAAATGACAAAGCTTGACTATTTTTCCATTATGAGAAAAAAAGTTGAATTGTGCCATCCTGAGAAAACCTTCCCAACTGTGAAGTACAGAAGTTGGCAAGGTCATGGTGTTTGGGTGCTTGATTGCAGTAGACAATGGTGTACTTTACAAAATAACATCATGAAGAAAAACAATATATGGAAATATTAAGGCAAAATCTCAAGACATCAAACAAGAAGTTAAAGCTTGGACACAAATGTCCAAAGGGACATTGATCCTAAACAAACCACCAGATTAATTACAAAGGGGCTTAAGAACAAAAAAGTCAATATTTTGGACAAACCTTCATAAAACCCTGCGTCGATTCCCTAAACTAACAAAGGGCAATGCTAAAACGCTGTGTTTGAGCAAGGTGGTCACAACTAACTGACCTAAGAAAGAAAGAAAAAAAACAACCTTAAATCTTTCTCGTTTTCTAGCACTTAAACAATAGTAAAACACTTTGAAAATAGAAATAAATGTGGTCAGAGAAATGAATTGTGTGCCTTTTTATGCATTGTCCTGTATGCAATTATATTATTTTAATTGGATATATTGGAATTTATGGCAAAGGTTAAAACATCACTTTTTACACAAAGATAAGATAAACTACGACAATAGATACTGAGACAGGCAATGCTCATTTTCTGACCTACACTTAACTTTAGGTTGCTCCTTAAGAAGAGGAACTGGTCTTTGTACAACATATCTGTTTCTCTTATATGTCAGTTTAGGCTTACGTTGTTTGACTTTAGGCATTACGGATTAGGTATTTGGGGTGTAAAAAGAAAGACAACACTGATATGGCAACTTTTCTTCAAATATTCCACAGATCAAGTTTTTATATTTTTCCCAAACAACCTTAGAGGTTTAGATTACTCTAAAGTCTTAAGTACATATTTGATCCCCAATTTAAAACTGATTCTGTATTTTAATGCATCTGGACTATGTGAGGTGCTCTCTGCTAAGGCTTGCAAGTGGTGGCTTTGCAGTGGGACCGGTTTGGGATCTGAACAAAGGGTGCCAGACCAGTCACCACATCCCCCTTCCCCACTGCTGCATCCAGCTTCTCGTTATTCCTCTCTGACCTCTTATTTGCATGGCTGCTGTTGTTGAAGCTTTCTGCTGATCTGATGTATTCTTTAATGTACATTATTTATTATGAACAACTACAGCATTTTCCAAAAGTATTTTGTGTAGCAATTTTTTGTCCTTGTCCTTGTGCCTGGTGCGGTGTTGCTCGACAACCACCAAGAGGAAGGCAGTGTAGAAAACGTATATAATTTGCAGCAGTTTTAGAACAAATACTGCGGAAATTGAGCTCTGACACTGTTTTGGGTTTGCGTTTGGTGTCCATTTCTTATGTTGGCGTCTAATTTTAGACCCATCGTTTGCCTCTGAGCTGCACCTATTTTATGTTGTATCTCCCTCTAGTGGTAAAATTCTCTTATTGGCTTCATTTTACCAATGCAACATTAGGATAGTGCTTGTCATCATGGGTCAAAATGCACATCTAGATCATAGAGCTTGAGCTTTTAGCCTTAGGTCATTACTGTTAATTAAAACACCTTTCTGCTGAAAGCTGTTGAAAGTGCAAAATCTATTAGCACTTTCTAACAGATTTTGCAGAATACACAATGGGAGGCCATTCATAATCATCGCCATTACTATTATTTTTTGTTAAAAGTGATAATACTGAATAAGTCTGCCTTCTGACATGAAAAGAGAAAATTTGTGTTTCTGTTAAACTATTGTTTTGTCTCAACTTCCCCTTGACCTCGTCACTCTCTTTTTCTAGTAAACAATTCAGCCTTTTCTAAAATACCTGCATAATATGAATTGTGTGGGTATTTATGCACAACAAACATAATTACAGTAGTAATATGTGCAGAACTGCAAGACTAAATTAGTAATTGGGTGTAATATTTTTCAGGCTTTGTTTTCTAATAATATATTGGATGGACTTTATCATATCAAGCTGAGTGACCAAAATCCTAAAGCTCAGGTTGAGTGTTGGGAACACTGTTTGGATGGAAGGAAAAAAAAAATACTGATTAGTTTGAATAAGTGGTCAGCAGGTAACACGTTATTTGACAGGTTGTGAATAAGACTGTCACGTCACTGTCATAAACACAACATTACACCTGTCATGAACATGAGTAAGTCTTCGTACATATTTATGACTGTTGTCATAAAGTGTCATTCGGTAAATCATGACACTTTTAACACAAAGTTGACGTTATTCAAAATGTCTTTGTTATGACAACTTGACATTAACCAAGAAATCATGATCTGACATAAAT
>CAEGAD010082543.1:0-20003 GCA_903067055.1 Poeciliopsis paucimaculata | reverse complement strand
AGAAGACGGCATACGAGATACAGCGTAGTGACTGGAGTTCAGACGTGTGCTCTTCCGATCTACACACACACACACACACACGCACACACACGAACACACACACACGCACACGCACACACACACACGCACACCCCCACGCACACACACACACACACACACGCACACACACGAACACACACACACGCACACACGCACACACACACGCACACACACACACGCACACACGCCCACACGCGCACACACACACACACACACACACGCACACACACTTCTCCAAATCTGCTTCAGAAGATTCTCGTTTTTTCCAGCAGAACCGACCAGAACCGGCCTTTCTGGTTCTGACAATTCATCTCTAATGAATTTAAACTTCCTTCAGTTTTTGTAGAATCTGCTGAGGGAATCTGAAATCTTCACTTCCAGATTTTAATCTGAGCTGATGGTTCTGCTGGATCTTCATCATCACGTCATGGATCTGTCGGAACCGGATTCCAAACCAAAACAACTCATCTTCGTCACAGACGAAGAGCCACACAGACCCAAAACTAAAGACAGGAAGCAGCTTCAGCTGGACAGGAAGTTGACGGCGGACAGGAAGTTGACGGTGGACAGACAGGAAGCTGTTGCCGGACAGGAAGTTGACGGTGGACAGGAAGTTGATGGTGGACAGGAAGTTGACGGCGGACAGGAAGTTGACGGCGGACAGACAGGAAGCTGTTGCCGGACAGGAAGTTGACGGTGGACAGACAGGAAGCTGTTGCCGGACAGGAAGTTGACGGTGGACAGACAGGAAGCTCTTCCTGTGAGACGGACGGACGCGGTGAGAGCAGACAGTTTCCTCCGTCTTTATGAGTCAATTATTTCCCTCTCAAAGAGCCGCAGCAGCAACAGAAAGTAAAACTCAGCAACTGGGAGGATTAAAACTGGATATTATCGGTTTCCATGGTGGGAGGACGACTTTCGCTGCAGCTCATTTCCATAACTCACCGCCGCCCACGCGCATCCATCAACTCGCTGCTCTGCTTCCTGCACAACAATTAATGCTGCAAACTATAATCTGGGACAGTTAGCGCCGGCCGCTAAATTAAACACACTCCTGGGTCGGTGTGTGTGTGTGTGTGTGTGTGTGTGTGTGTGTGTGTGTGTGTGTGTGTCACACACAACCAGCTCATATAACACTGAGATGAACTGATTAATTAACCAGGAAGAGAAATCAGCCGATTTTTCCCTGCTCTGGTTTGACCTCTGACCCCAAGCTCTAAAACTGAGTTTTTCTGACTTCATTAAAGGCATCAGAACTGTAAAGTCCCACGTTTTGAAGTTCCTAATTGCATTGTTTAGTGATGCTGATGGAGATATGGGAATCATTTCCTCATTTCCAAACTTCATCCTGCAGCAGATTCCTGATCATCTGCTCCATGTTTGTTAGCAATAACTAAACTTTATTCAATGACTTCAGGGTTTTATACATCTGCTGCTTAACAGCAATAATTTGGTTTATTTAGCCTGATATACGAGAAAAAAATGGAGGCTCATTTTTCACCATGTTGCTTGAAACTAAATATTTAGTTCTGAACGTCTGGAAATAAATATTCAGTAGGAAAATGAATGATGGTGAAAATGTGATTCCAGCTTTAAAACGTTGAGTTCAGTTTGGCCTCTGAGTGTCGAAACATTTCCAGTGAAGAAGAGCGGATCGTTTAGAAACCTGTTGATCCAGAGCTTGGTTCTGATCCGAACTCAGACAGGAAACACCAACAGCAACTGGAAACCAGCAGAGATCCAGACTGTTTTCTGGTCAGATCTCTGGACATAAACAGGAAACATCTAGAGTTATAGATCTAGAATCAACTCCCTGCTTCCGTTGTTCTAGCTGGAAACTAGAGATCTGACCTCTGACCTTCAGAGCCACATGAAGCCGGTTCCTAAGTGGGCCTTCTCGTAGCTGCAGGACATTTCCTGGACCAGAGACTAAAGTCTCCAATCAGAGAAACTTTGATTCCTGCAGCGTCAAAAACAAACCCAGAAAATCCACAGCAGGTTAGATACTGACAGCTGGCAGAGACTCCTGATGACCAGAAACCCGAGATGGTCAAGAAAACAAAGGAAAGAGAATCTCACTCCAGGAACTGACCCAGGGTGAATCTGAACACGAACAGTTCTCTTTCACTGAGAACTGGTTGGTGGGAAAACTGAACTGAACTGAACTGAACCGAACTGAACCGAACTGAACAGAACTGAACCGAACTGAACTGAACCAAACTGAACAGAACTGAACCGAACTGAACTGAACCAAACTGAACAGAACTGAACCGAACTGAACTGAACCGAACCAAACTGAACAGAACCGAACCAAACTGAACAGAACCGAACTGAACTGAAACAAAATGAACAGAACTGAACCAAACTGAACAGAACTGAACTGAACTGAACTGAACAGAACTGAACTGAACTGAACCGAACCGAACTGAACTGAACCGAACTGAACAGAACTGAACCGAACTGAACCGAACTGAACCAAACTGAAGAGAACTGAACCGAACTGAACTGAACCAAACTGAACAGAACTGAACCGAACTGAACAGAACTGAACCGAACTGAACCGAACTGAACTGAACCAAACTGAACAGAACTGAACCGAACTGAACTGAACCAAACTGAACTGACCAAACTGAATTGAACTGAACCAAACTGAACTGAACCAAACTGAACCGAACTGAACTGAACCGAACTGAACCAAACTGAACTGAACCAAACTGAACTGAACCAAACTGAACAGAACTGAACCGAACTGAACTGAACCAAACTGAATTGAACTGAACCAAACTGAACTGAACCAAACTGAATTGAACTGAACCAAACTGAACTGAACCAAACTGAATTGAACTGAACCAAACTGAACTGAACCAAACTGAATTGAACTGAACCAAACTGAACTGAACCAAACTGAACTGAACCAAACTGAATTGAACTGAACCAAACTGAACTGAACCAAACTGAACAGAACTGTACCAAACTGAACTGAACCAAACTGAATTGAACTGAACCAAACTGAACTGAACCAAACTGAATTGAACTGAACCAAACTGAACTGAACCAAACTGAATTGAACTGAACCAAAAGAAAAACTCTCAGATCTTTTCCTTCTCTGATGTTAAAGTTTTAAACTGGACGTTCCTCCAACATCCGGCATGAAACTGTTTCTGGTACCAGAACCAAACCGTTAGAGAGAAGAACCAGAAGCAGAACCAGAACCAGAGTAGAACTCAATGAACTACCAGCTGAGAAAGTTTTTCTGCCACAGAAATAAAGTCTGTTACCGTGGAGATGGGAACCCAGAGCTGTGGGTCAGAGTTCGGCGGTAGGAGCATCTGGTGGGGTCAGAGGTCAGATCAGAGGTTCTGATCGGGCCAGCCGAGACTCGCACCACCGCTTTTTGCTCTAATTGTAACGTCTGAGGCTGAAACCGACCCAAACAACCAGCTGAGCAGAACCAGAACCCGGTATAATGGTGGCTGATGGGCGCTGGGTCCAGTCCAAACCATCAGAACCGTCAGAACCAGCTGGACATGATGAGTTCAGTGGGTCTCACTGGGATTCCAACAGCTGTTTAATATTTCAGTTCTGCATCATAATGTGTGCTGGTGTGTGTGTGTGTGTGTGTGTGTGTGTGTGTGTGTGTGTGTGTGCGTGCGTGTGCGTGCGTGCGTGCGTGTGCGTGTGTGAGAGACTCTAAATGTTTACGGGGCTAAATTAATGAGAAAAAGATCCAAAAACTTCTTGAGAATAATTTTGCTCTATAAATCGACCAATAAGCTGCTAAGCAAGCTCTGCTCTGATTGGGCGGAATCAGTCTGCCTGTCTGTAAATGCCCTGAGGCAACGTGATTGGCTGCGTGGGAGGGACGGAGGGGGAGGAGCCAATCAGATCAATCTCAGAACAGTGGAGAAAACAAAGGTTACCACGACAACAGCCACCAACTGATTTCACAGCAGCTAATCCATTCTGTCGCTCCGACTTTGGGAGGAGGTTTGAGGCCAGTCAACATACAAACAAATACACACCACACACACACACCCACACACACACACCCAGCAGGTGAAGCAGCAGCAGATCGATGGTGATCAGTGCAGGAGAAATGAACTTTTAAAGTGACGTAAAGCTGCTGCTCTGACATGCTTTAGATCCAGCAGCTCTGCAGCGCAAACACACTGCTGGAGTGTGTGTGAAGAGTCTGCTATTGATCCAGCACACACACACACACACACCCACGCACACCCACACACACACCCACACACACACACACCCACACACACGCATGCACACGCACACACGCAGACACACACACACACACACCCATACACGCAGACACACGCACACACACACACACACACGCACAGACACACAGACACACACACGCCGACACACACACACACACGCACAGACACACACACACACACCCACGCACAGACACACACACGCGCACACACACCCACACACACACGCCGACACACACACACACACGCACAGACACACACAGACACACCCACGCACAGACACACACACGCGCACACACACCCACACACACACGCAGACACACACACACGCACACACACCAGCACTGCCATCGATATGATCTGGGGAATTCACACCTAATTGTGTTTGATTGCAGGTCGCTACGGATCAATAACAGACACAAGTTTGTACACACACACACACACACGCGCACACACACACACACTACAGCAAACGGTCTGAAGCGAGTCAGACTTCAGAGACTAAATTGTTTCCTCAGACTAAGAACAATAATCTGTAAACAAGCTGCGACTCGCGACTATTTTAGAAATGGATTATTCTGATGATCAGTCAAATGAAAAAATTGCAGATTGTTGTGCAGATTTTTTCATTTAATGCACTCCATCCGTTTCATACAGTGTTAGAAAACTAAATGTTTGTATTTTTGTAAAGTTTTGTCTTCATTTCTGCTCTGAGTGCGTCGTTCTTTCCTCTGATGGTTAATCGTACTCCAGTTAATGATTGATTGATTAGTTATTTCAGAATACGATCCTGATCTTTCACAACGTCTGCTGTTTGCTGACTGGCCCAGTTAATATTCAGTCAGAGAAATCCAACTCAATGGGAGAAAACCCAGAGTGAAAACTGAAGGGCTTATCAGTAATGATCAATAATTCGTGTAACAAAAAATACCAAAAGAAATGTTTCCAAATCAGTTTCTTTCATTATAAAACATGTTTGTTGTTCATTCAGTGGGAAGAAAATCCATAACTTTCAGTCCAGTAAGAGTAAAAATACTTTATAATTAAAAAGAAAAAAGTACAACGCAGTAAAAATACTCTTAAAAGTACATTTGTTCTAAGAAGTTACTGAAGTAACTGTAACTAGTTACTACCTGGTTCTGCTCTGCTGAACCATCAACAGCCATAAATCAGGTCAAAACGTGATAAAAGTCATTGTTACGATCAATAATGATCCAGTTCTGATCATTATTAATAAATCTGGGATTCTGATCAATAAGAGGCTGACAGAGTCAGATTAACTGATCAGTTTGTTTCTGATCAATATGATTTAATGTTTGTTTGTTTCACAACAACATGAATAAATATCAGTAAATATGATTAAAGATTTGTGTTTGTGGCGCCACGAAGGAGAAAAAGCAGAAAATAAATTATCAACATTTTTATCACGACGGGACGATAAAATATCCTCGTAACAGTAAACACTGGAAAACATTTAAAAACCAAAAATAAACAAACAACAACAGTTCAGACGGACCGTTAATCTGAGAACTCACTTTATCTGGACCCAGATCCAACAGAACCAAACAGTTACTGCAGCAACAGAACCAGAACAAACCCAGCTCCAGGTCCAGTTCAGACCTGACTAATCAAAGTCAGATTAATGTCCTGCTGCTCCCTGACGCCTCGTCAGCTGAGCGAGGACACAGACATGATGGACGGCGCCTCGGTCTGCCGGCCGGACCGGACCGGGCCGGGCCGGGCCGGAACAGAACCTACAGCAGGAAAAATGACAGCTGGAGCTCAAACGATTCATTTCTCACGATTACTCATTAAAAACATGATCTATTTACACAAGAAACGATTAACCAGTTTAATCACCATTAATTGTCGAAAACATTAATTGAATTAATTGGTTGATGAAATAATTGTCATTCATTTTAGTAATCAATTAACTGTTAACTGGAGATTTCAGCCACACAAAACACCAAACAGCTGCAGCATGAAACCCTAAAGGCAAAACGACGAACAGAGACAGTTAGCTTCATCGCTAACGAGACGCTGACCTTTAACCTCATTGAAAAAACTGTAAACATTTCACACCCAGAGCAGCAGGACGTTCACACGTTTCCCACTAACCCACAGTTTCTCCTGAAGGATCCATATTTATATTTTGAAAGTCAAGTTTGTTTACAGAAACTTCATAATCTATTTTGTTTATTAATTTTGTATATTTAAATGTCTTCGGGTCCAGAGTTCCTCAGAAATGAGTTTATTGATTTTTGAGAGGCTGAACTTGGTTTATTATAACACTTTTAATGCCGTTCATTAATAATGATCAAAACCCGGCGGATCTCTGAGAGTCGGTTCCCATCCTGGATCCAGAACTTTATTCTGAGATCCTCCTTCCTGTTTCCTCTCCAGATCCACCAGATCACCATTTGACTCGATCCAATATTTTCACTCAATCAAAATTCTGCCTCCATCCAACTTTCAATAAAGAAATTAAATGTTTTCTTTATTGAACGTTTGATCAAGTTCTTGCAAAGAGTTTTAATCTGTGCAGAAAATATGACCAGTGATCCAGTTGGAGTTCCTGTCATCAGGCTGCTGGGAGAACTGGAGCAGAAGAAGAAGAAACAGAAGAAGAAAAGGTTCTGGTGGAGCTGCGGGAGGAAGATCTGACTCTGGGAAGAAATGAGGCCAAATGAGGCTACAGATGGGTCATGTCCAGCAGAGCGTGCAAACACACACACACACACACACACACTGCAGGCAGTCAGCTATGGCCGCCCAGAATGACAGAAAGACAAATGTGTCTCTGGGGAGCAACACGATCCGAACTCTGCAGAATCCGGAGCAGGAGAAGAAACTCGGCAAAGAGACGGAGAGTTAAAACGGGAAGGAGGAAGAACCTGAGAAACGCTGCTGAAGATCCCAGATTAAACAGATTAACTTCGCTGGACGTTGGATTAACATCCAGACAGAAAACAGAAAAACCCAGCAGAACTACAGGATGATCAAAAGAGCTTCCAGTAAGTCTCCAGTTCTCCCAGTCTGAAGGCTTTTAACGGTTGGAAACCCTGAAAATGTCACTCTGGGTTCGGAAACCGTTCACACACAAATCTGATTGTGTTCGCATTTAACTAGTAGAATGAATCGCTCTGGAAAAATAATTAGATTGGAGCAAAAAATCAGAACTGAGCATCAAGAACTGCTGTGAGACCGTAGCATTAAGCTGATTCCCTCCTGACGGTCCGGTCGACCTGGTTCTACTGGAACCAGAACCACCTGCAGCTGTTCTGACCCAAACCAACCTGCTCCCCTCCTGGCCTGTGGGGGCGCTGCACCAAGAACCACTGAAGGAAACGACACAAAAACCTCTGAAGACACTGAGAGCGACTTCCTGCTTCACCAGATGGAAACAAGATGGAGGCGTCAGATTTTAGTGTTGGAGGATTTTGGCTAAAGACCAGGAGCCATTTCTGCTGCTAGCGCTAGGCTAACATGTTAGCTTTGGTTACCCAGAATGCCCTGTGCTGTAGTCCACTTCCTGCTTTTGGAGCGGTCTCTGGTCCACTTGGTGCTCACAAACTGAACCAGAATACACTTCATCCAAACCCAGACCGAGGTTTGGAGGACCAGAGGTCAGAGGTCGGTTAGCATTCACACCTCACCAACCGGACCGGAGTCGGGTTAAAGCGGACTGAACAAAACTGGACTTGGTTTTGTCATGTGAAATTATCTGTAAAATCAGGAAGTTCTAATAAAATGTTAGTTTTTTTTAAACGTTTCAACGTGGAGCTGTGAAAATCTGAGTTTCAGCTGGATTTCTGTCTCAGATCCTCCAACCTCTCATCATGCTCCCTCCTGAAGATTCAACCTACTGCTTGTCCTCCTCCTCCTTCTCTCTGCTTTGCCGGTTGTGTTTGTCTCTGAGCCGCAGGAGGCATCGCAGAGACCCGTGGATGAAGCTCAGAAAGAGCCAGAGAGATAAAGAGAGGAGCCGATAAGAGCTTTGCCATCAGGGATTATTGCTTTTCTCCCAGAGGCCGTATTGACCCGGCGCGGCGAGGAGCGCCCTCTTCACACCAACATCTTCTTCGCTCTAAACGTTTACGCCGATCAAACAGAAAGTCACAGCAGACGCAGCGGCTGGCAGCCGGAGCATCTGATGTCTGACCGCTAATTGGCGTCTTCCTCCTGTGAGATGAAGACGAGGGTCTCAGAGCGGCCATGACAGAAGGCAGACAGGCGGAGAGGAAGAGCATCGACCCCAGAGGAGGAGGGCCGGGGTCAGCGGGCGCGACCCCCCATGCAGGCCGGGACGGCGGAGGACGGATCGACCCAAACCTGCAGGAGGGGAAAACTTTCCACTTTGGAAAGAACAAGTGAAGGATGAAGCTGAAGAGCGAAGATCAGGGCGGAGCCAAAAACTACATCCACCAAAACGTTTTCACTGCGCTGAGCTTTTACTGCAGTGATTTTATTAGTAGTATTTTTACTTCTACTGGAGTAAATTTCTGGATTTTCTTCCCACTGAAAGCAGAAAATCTCCTGCAGCTGCAGGTGAAACTGATCTGGAAACATTTCCTTTGGCTGATTTTGTTTTTTGTTACTGATACAAATTATTTTCATTTTTTCCTTAAAACACCAAAACGTCCTTTAATTTATATTTCGGTTCGTCTGATGATGTAATTTTTAAATATTAAATGATTGATAATTTGATCAGTACTTTTTAACCAAATGCTTTTTTAAAATTTTTTTGTACTTTTTATTTTTACTTGAGTAACATTTCTGTGCTGCTTTTACATTCTGCTCTTTAGTTAACTTTGAAACGTTTTAGTTTCCTCTATACTCATTTTTCCAAATGAAAGCTAAGCACCAATTTATTCGGCTGTTTTATAAACTTTCAGTTGAATGAAGTTTGACGTCTGGTTGAAGTTTTAATTATCCACTAAAATCAATTCTTCACGTCGTTTATGTTCAAGCTCTTATTTTGAAGTGGTGGAAGACTGTTTAAGGCAGTTTCCTGTGTTACCCAGAATGCATCAGTTCAGTTTAAAATCAATTTATTTCCTGCTTTCTCACCAAAGTGGAACCAAGAGAGAAACAACAACAAACCGGCAATGACCCATCTGAGCCTGTTGGTGGCGCTACGCTAAGCTGTAGGATGTATGATGGACATACTTGGTTTATCAAAATGGTGGACTGTAGTACTTTAGCATTAGCGCTGTTGGTGCAGTGCTAGCGGCTAAATCAAAACATAGATCAGAGTGAAAAACTTCACATTCTGGCTTTGCATTGCTGTAGAAAAATGATCCAGATCGGCCTCCAACAAACCGGCGTAGATCCACAGAACTAGATGGGACTGGACCGGTTTAAACATCTGGATGAAACGCGAAACAGAAAATAAATTCAATAAAATGTTTCCTCTGTTCAGCAGCTTTCAGAAAGTCTTTATTCTGATTCGGTCCGGATCACAGCAGCCATTCTTCCTCCTCAGCCTCCTCTTCCTCAGCCCCACAAAAACATGACCTCAGTAAAAAGCCTCACTAATGCAAAGCTGTGTGTGTTTTCCACTTTCATTTTTCTCCTTTATGACTTTGCAGCGTTTTTACAGACCGATAACATTTTGCCACCTCCCATCCATCTCCTATCACTCACTTTTCCCATCACCCCTTCATCCCCACAGCCCTCCCTCCTCTTCCTCAGCCTCCTGGTGTAAATCACATCAGCGAGTGGAACAGCGCAGAAAAATCTCTGCTTTCTGAGGGAGGAGATTAGGAGTAAGCACAGCAACTGGATTTAAATAAAGATCACCTTCCCTGCAGTGCTCACTGCTAAACTGGGAGCAGGACTCGCTCTGTGTGTGCGTGTGTGTGTGCGGGGGTGTGTGTGTGTGTGTGTGTGTGTGTGTGTGTGGGTGCGTGGGTGTGTGTGTGTGACAGCAGTGAGATAGTGAGGGCAGAATGTGCATCGCAGTGATACCTGCATTAGAAAAGCAATCTGCATGAAACATCTCAACCGACACGTGGAATGAGATTTTTGCATCCAGCAGAGTTCAGAGAACAAAGAGCAACGAGCAGGAGGGCAACTCTGACAGCTGAAGGTCAGCAACACGCAGCAACACGCAGCAACACGCAGCACGGTTTCCCCCAGTGTATTATAAGCCTGGCAGGCAGCCAGGCTTTACTCTCCCCGCCAGGCTGCACATTGTTTTGTTGTTTGTATTTAATTAAAAAAATAATTGCTTAATTTTTTTTAAAGCCAACTGCCTGTTGCTCTGAGCAGCAGAATTATTCCCAAAAGGTGTGGACCAATCACGGCGCGGCGCGTTGAAACGCCCGACGTCTCTTGGCCTTCTGCCTGCAGGACAGAGTCAGGATGTGACCAGAGTCAGACACGCAGAAATCAGACAGAAAGTCTTTTCCAGACAAACTTTCTACTCAGGAAAGAAGCAGAGAACAACGCTGAGCTAAAGTCAGAGCACTTTCCATGAATTATTAATG
The DNA here is from genome assembly GCA_903067055.1 of Poeciliopsis paucimaculata. NCBI lineage: Eukaryota > Metazoa > Chordata > Actinopteri > Cyprinodontiformes > Poeciliidae > Poeciliopsis > Poeciliopsis paucimaculata. The sequence goes on along the minus strand of CAEGAD010082543.1, from coordinate 9,238 downwards.
CGGCGCGTTGAGTTTAAGTGAATTACCGTCCAGAGCCCAGAATGAGTCACGGGCCTGTTTCTGGCAGATTGAATTCAGAACAACAAGACTTGTGGCGTGTTTTCTGCTGCACTCCTCCAGCAGCGACACTAATACCTCCTCAGCCTGTTTGCTGCTCTCTATTATTCACAGTTTGTCCTCCGTCTGCGTGGAATCCCTTCAGTGTGTAATCAGACAGGCGGCTCCCGCATTCATTCAGAGCTTGTTTGCATCCGAGCCGCCATTAATTCTCGTCCACTTCCAGCTGCTTAAACAACCACAAGAGCCACTTCCTGCGTTTCCTCACATGGAGCAGCGTCCAAACGGCGACATCAAGTCAGACGGTGAGATTCCACCAACCAGCCTGATCCATGCAGGCTCATTATTACTGTAGCAAACTGATTATTCTGAAAATCAATCAGTTATTCTGATCATTAATTATTCTGACCATTAATTACAGAGCCATTAGGTTTAAACTGCCAGGTCAGAGTTGAAAGGTCGGCTGATGAACGATCACGTTGACAGATAATCTGTTCTGATCCAGAGAGGTGTCGGCTCCGGATCGGTATCGGACCGGACCGGACCTGGGGTTCTGCAGCTGCACAGTTCCGCTCCGGCTGCCATCAGAACCCGAGATAAGATTTATGAACGACCCGGGAGAGACTGCTGGCGTGTCACGAACCCACGATGCACAAATTAAAACCCCACACCTGAGGCAGCGCCGGGGTCACGGTGTGTGTTTGTGTGTGTGTGTGTGTGTGTGTGTGTGTGTGTGTGTGTGTGTGTGTGTGTGAGTGAAAACAGGGCAATAAATATCCATCCTCCAGGTTCCACCCAACTCTGATTCAGTCAGATGAGTGAGACGCGTCTCAGTGACGTCCTGCCCCCTGCTGGCTCACTGTGACCTTCCTCCTCCTCTTCCTCCTCCTCTCTCCATCCATCGCTCCTCATTTTCGTTCCAAACGAGGAGAGAAGCTCCAAGAGTCCAACATCCATCAGCAGCAGCAGTTTGAGCTGCGCTGGTGTCAGGATGACTGACGCCATGAGACACCTTCCACCAGAGGGTAAAATATCACACACACACGCACACGCCCACACCCCCCCACACACACACACACGTCACCAGGTTGAGTTTCAGTGACTAACAGAGCTGATGCTCATCACAAAGCAAACGCGGGACAATACCGCTGACACGATTTATCTGCTCATACACAGCGTCTGTGTGAGTGTGTGTTTTGTGTTTGTGTGTTTTGTGTGTTTATGTTCTTCCATTAATCATAATACTAACAATGTTTCCAATATTCATTTTATGTGAATTTCCTGGCCACAGATTATTGATTCTTCCTCAATAATGGAAAAATCTTGACTGGCGTTAAAACGATTCTCCTACCAGCTGACTGGGTTTCATGATGGCAGGAATGCCTCCTCACCATCACCCTAATCTTTAACTTCCTCCATTAATAAACAGTATTGTTACTGACAGTCAGAGCAAACATGTTAGTGGAACTAAAATTTTACTTTAATCAACGGTCAGGTCTTCAACATGTTTATTATAATTCGTTAATTAGATTTTAATGAAATTAATACATTTTTCATTTACATACAGAAGTTTTGGCCGGAACCTTTAAGTTTGCATGTTTCTGCTACAGAAGTAAATCTGACGCACAGCTACATCTTAACAGTGACACGTCTTCTCTGATCCCACTGAGGTTACCTTCTGTTTCTAAACCTCTGGTTGGACTGTTGGTGAAGCTATGCTAGTCTAAAATAGCATCTCAATGCTAACCACGTAACAGCTAATGCTGATGTCAGCGTCTAAAGAAGTTGTGTGAATGATCAGGGCTTCCTGAAACTCTTTGCTCCAGTCCAGTTAAAGAACAGATTAAAAACTGTAAATATCCAATGTCTGTTTATTCCATAATTTAGCAACAAAAGGAAATTTTGAGTTGAAAATGTTGCCTCTTTGTAGACAGTTTGAGTCAAATGTGATTAATTCATCTAAATTTAACTTGATTAAACATTTGGATTGAGTTCCTCCTCCAGTTTAAACCAAAATCTTTCATTAGGAAGAAGAATTGGACTCAGTCGGTTCTGGTTCTGTCCTGGAATCGTCTCCAATACAAAGAGCTAATGAGCTAAAGCTAGCACACACCTGTGCTATCATATTCCATACGTTATGCAGAATTGCATAACGTATGGAATATGTTATGTTGTGCTTTTTTCCATACGTTAGTATGGAAAAAAGCACAACATAACATATTCAGAAAACTGAATAACATAACATATTCAGAAAAGTTTTTCAGAAAATAAGTTTTCTGAAAAACTTCAGAAAACTTATTTTCTGAAGTTTTTCACTTCATAAAATAAGTGAAAAACTTATTTTATGAAGAAGTTTTTCACACTTCAAACTTCAGACAAACGGCTTTTTACATCTTTTTCTCTTCCAAATTTCTTTTACTGTCTTAAATAGAAACAACAGATGTGAAAATGTCTTATTTGATAAGCAGATAAATCACCAGAATATTCAATAGATTACTTGATTAGTAAAGTAATCGTCTGCAGCGGGCCTCCTAAAGAGCTGCTGAGTCAATATGAGAAGGACAGGTGTGTGTGGAAATGCTCCTGATTATCTAGTCTAACAGAGTGTGTGTGTGTGTGTGTGTGTGTGTGTGTGTGTGTGGGGTAAACAAGCGTAGCTTAGCCATGAAGGCAGATGGACTGCGTTCTGGATAACTAACACACACATGCGCCTCGGAGGCAGAGGGAGCCGCTGCATATGTACGGTTTGTTTGTCTTTGGGCGTGCATGTGAGAGTGCACATGAAAGTGCACATGAAAGTGCACGTGTGCAGCGTCTGAGCATATGCAGACGCACGTGTTCAACAAATCCTGTGGAACAGTGCCGTGCATATGTGAGGGCGTGTGCAACGCCAGGGGAGAAACGGGAGCGCAGAGGCGCAGGTGTCTCTGGAAATGCCATCTCTTTCATCGCTACCAGGGTGTGTGTGTGTGTGTGTGAGGTGTAAGGTGTGTGTGTAAGGTGTGTGTGTTTATGTGGCTGCCTGATGACAAATGACAACAAAATGAGGGAGGCAGAGCGACGGAGAGCTGAACTGGCTCAGGCTGGACTAACAGCCAGAGACACGAGGAAGATGAGGAAGACCTGATTGGTGATGAAGAAACAATCATCATCATCAATCAACACAAAGCCGACATCAGGGTCAGACTGTGACCCAACGTGTTACAGAACCACCGTCTGATTGTCCTATTCAAAGCAGAATCAGGCTAACCACTATTTTAGTGATCGACTATCCTAAAGATTAATCGATTATCCTGAAGATTAATCGATTAATCACTCATAAAACATGGGGACATGAAGGAATGCTGCTATTGCATTTTACGCAATAAATAGAGTTTTTGATTATTTGCATCTTTTATTCTATTTTTAATATTGCATAAAAAGGCCTAGTTGAAAAATCTGCAGTGAACGATTAATCATTTACAGCAAATATTCATCTGCAGCTAAAGATCCTTCCAACATCAACATGTGAAAAGCTCCGGTCTTTCCGCTTTATTTAACATCAATAATGATGAATTATTGTTATTATTGCCTCACGCTTTAAAACACTTCACTGAGGAGAAATGCAATCCAAACTGCTGCTAATAGGAAACATTCAGTGAGATTTTATTTTACAGAAGTTGAACCAGGAAAAGTTAAAACTTCCACTGAAGGAGTTGAACAGATTTACATACAAATAACTTTTTTTTTTTTTTATCTTAAATGAAAAATGTTTCTATATCTTTTATAGAGTTTGGGCTTCATTCCTACAAATGGCCTTTTTAGAGTCTGGTTACTGCAGTTAATTAATATATTACTCAACAAGTTGATGGTTATTTGAATAATCAATTAATCAATTAATCGTTTCCACTCCATCATACTGTGACTACAGCTGCCCAGAAGGGCCAAACTAAAGACTGGCTGACCAGGCCTGACCTCTAGAAATCAGATTAAAACTATTCAAAGATGAAATCTTCAACATCTGAGGAGCTTTTTGGCCAAACTGACGTTGGAGCTTTAAATCCACCCAGCCGTGAGGAGCTGCTGGTCTCCTCTCTTCGCTCCCCGCAGTGAGAACTCGGACAGCGGCCGCTGTAATAATCCGGAGCATTCCGCCTCCAGCAGGATGAAAGTGATTCTCTCGGAGGTTAAGTGGGGTCGCATGGATCCGTCCTCTGATCCCACTCGGGTTCTGGACAGATGGAAACGCATTATCGTCGGCTGAGCCGCAGATGGAAGCAGGAGATTGAAGCGCAGCGGCAACGTTTCTCTCATAAGCTGAATTATTGCCTCACGCTTTAAAACGCTTCACTGAGGAGAAATACATTCCAAACTGCTGCTAAATAACAACCTCCGTTAGAGCAGCATAACACTGGAAGAATCTTTAACGTGTTACAAGTGTAAACTTTGCATGCTCACCACTCAGTTTCTAGTTTTCAAGATGGCCGCCGTTTTAAAGCCTTTTAAATCAGTTATTGTCATAAAATGCTCCTTATTTTCATGACTTGGATGAACTTCATGTCACATCTTAACCTTTAGTCATCCTACTGATGCAACTTCAACTTAATGGTTAGCATTAGCATCTGCTAATATTGTAATGCATTTAGCATGTTAGTTTATGCAAATTTTATTTGTTTAGTAGTTTAGCACCAACTCCAGATAATTTCTAGTGTTTGGTGGTTTAGTGTCCGTTTCTGCTAATTATTAAAGTGTTTAGCAGCTCAGTGTTGGCTTCCTATATGTTTTTAAATGTGTTTAATGGTCTAGAATTAGCTTTTGCAAAGTTTTTACTGTGTTTAGCATTTTAAGATTAGCTTCCTCTAATTTTTTATGCCTTTGGTGGTTTAGCATTAGCCTATGCTAACTTTTGAATGTGCTTAGAGATGTAGTGTAGGTTCATGTTGAGCCAATTAGTGGTTAGTTAAGTTTTTTGCTAGCTGTGACCACAACTGGCAATAACTACCACCAATATTACTGCAAACATATATTCTCCATTACAACCACGGCAGCCATTTTTGAAAAATATAAATGATTTCAATGGATGCTTTTCATTTGTTGAAGTATGACAGGTCATGTTTTGCTGATTTCTTCTGAACCTGATGTGTTTTCTGGATGTTGATGAGTTTGCTGATTCCTCACAGAAACTCAGGTTTGTTGGTCATTTCAATCATTTCACCTGATTTAATTTGATCACCTGCAGCCAGAGCGGCTCAATTATTCCAGCCAGAATGGTCAGATCAACAAAAAGAGGAAGTGAAACAGTGTTTGGTGTAAAACTCATTCTGCAGGACGTTCCAGAGGTTTTCTGAACGTCTCAGAGAAACGAGGTGCAGCCAGACAACCTGATTAAAAATGACACCAAGCAGCTGATGGATTCACGTTGGTCATTTTTAATTCATGACTCTGATCTGAAGATTCAAAGCTGTAATATGACAGAGAAGGTCTGACTTCATGTAACAATTTGAAGTTCGTCATCATTCCTGCTCTTTAAAAACAAAAAACGTGCAAAAATCAGTGGTTTTTGGTTGCTGTGGCAATTACTTCTTCAGGTTCTGGTTCTGGTTCTGATGTGTTATTTCTGAGCTGCTCTGGATCCTAAAGTCAACTGTCTCAGTGAATTGTGGCTTAAGAGACTGAGATCAGCAGCAGAACCAACCTGGACTGGACCGACCAGAGCAATCACACAGATTTAAACGTTTAACTGCTAAAGCAGAATCATTTCCCTAGTTAATAAAAAATCTGCTGTGCAGAAAGTAAATCTGATATTACTTTGTTTAAATATTCATTATTCTGATTTTATTGGTGTTTTCAGGCTCTGATCCATGAACACTTTCACACTCATGTTGGTATTTTCACCTACATTAATGTTACAGACCGATCGAAGAGTGAATAACTGTTTATAAAAACAGATTGGTGTTTGATCAGAGATCAACTCAGAGGAAACTTGATGACATCTGCAGCATGTTTGTTGTTTCTTTCTCTTTAAATATCAAATTCTTCTGTTTCCGTCTCTCCATCATGTCTGCTTTCATCCGTTCCTCTGACCTGCTTTTCTTCTCATCTCAGGTTAGTTCCCTGTTTTCCACCTTCAGCCTCTTCTTTCCTTCCCTCTTTCTCTTTGTGTTTGCGTCTGCAATCAGAACTGCTTTTACAACTCATATTTTATACATTCGGAAACTAACAAACAGTGCAACCAGGAGGCAGTGCATGTATTCCTCCACCTCTCCATCATTCCCCCCTCCTCCTATCATCCTCTCTTTTCTTCCTCCTTTCTGTAAAGATGGAGGGAGGTGGAGATGCTGAATAGAGAGTTCTTGGCGTCCCTCCAGCTCCCATTTTCAACAACCGAGCGACGTTTTAATGGCCTCTGCCGGAGCACTCACAGACCGATGTGGGAATGTTTCTGCATTTAGATTTTTGTCTGCGACTGTTTGTGTGTGTGTGTGTGTGTGTGTGGTTGTATGGCCAGCAAAATAAATTCATCAGATGCTGAGCTCAAAGGAACATGTTTGTCTTCCTCCTGGGAGAAAGTGAATGATTTAAAACGAAATGATGTGGAGAAGGAGGGGAGGAAGGTGGTGGAGCGAAGAAGTGAATGGAGCTGTCAGGGTGGAGGAGAAGGAGGAAGAGGAGGAGCTCGCTCCGTTTTAAACACAACAGAAACAGACTGAAGGCATGAAGGGCGAGGAAGAGGATGAAGATGAAGAGACTTCCTGATGAGGACGAGACAGCAGACAGAGAGAGACTCCAGAAACATCTGATGGGCCGCAGGAGGCCAGCGCACACACACACAGACAGACAGACATATATACACAAACATCGCCACGGTGACGGCACTTCAGAGAAATCTCAGAGCTTCTCAAGCAGATGTCAGACTGATAACCCGACTCACCCTGTCACCTGGTCCCAACACACACACGCACACGCACGCACACACACACACACACACACACAGTTTGTACTTCTACCAACATTAACTTTATTGGTTTATACTCATTCTACTAGCCACATTTATTCCTAAACCTATGTCACACAAGGGCTGAAATGGTTAATAAGATTATTTGTATTAATTGTGATTAATCGATTAATCGTTAACTGGAGACAAAAGTAAAGGCCATTTCCTGAAAGGACATCATCGGCGCAACAATGAAGCCAAAAATGCACTAAAATATAAACATTTTGCATAAAAAAACTGTTTATGAATCTGCTCTACTCAAAATTCCTCTGGTGTCAGTTTAGCTTCATCTGGTTCAGATTCTGTAAGAAAAATATCTCAAGCACCTTTAACAATTCATTTATTAATTGGTTAATCCAAAAATAAATCAATATGTTAGTCTTATAATGTATATACAAGTCAAGAAGAAAGGACAGAGCTTTTCATATTAGAATTTTTAGCTGAAGATTCGTTTACTGAAACAATCAAATGTTCACTAAAGTAATGCTACTGTTGCATTTCAGACAATAAAATGTTTTTCTTATTTAAAACAGAACTAAGTTATTTGTTTCTTTCTTATTCATCTTAATTTATCTCCTTATCTGAAAAAAAGTATGCAGAATGTAATTATTTTTTACCTGATTAATCATCAGAATAATCAATTAATTGATTAGGGAAATAATTGTTAGTTGGAATCCGACTTCACATTTCACCCCTAAACCTGACCTCTGACCCTACATAAGAGGCTCCATCGTATTCAAACCAGCTTTGGTCCTCATAAGGCCCATTGGTCCTCAGAAGGTTTGTGAATGAATCAGAAAACGTCCTCAATAAGGCAGATAAACAAGTACACGCACACACACCCAAAGACTATGGCTGTCTTCAGAAGGACTTTGCCTGAACTTCCACTCATTTTGCATCCATTAGACGGGTACTAACGGATGCAGATCTGTCCGGGCTTTGGGCCCCATAAGGCCCAGCTGGTCCTCATAAAGTGAGAAATGCTGACAGACACACACACCAGAGCCAACAAGGAGAAAATGAAGCGGAGCTGGAGGTCAGAAGGTCATGAGGCAGCGACGAGATGAGGAACAAGTTCTGGTAGCAGAGCAGGGTAAAAGGGCGAGGGCAGTAAGAGGAGGGGGGTAAATTACAGGGTAGGGGGGGCAGAGGAAGGAGAGCGGGAAGCAAACCACAGAGATAATAGGAGAAATGCTGAAGGCAGCAGTAATTATGGAGGACGAGACCGTGCTTTAATTAGACCAGGATGGAGAACATGACACACACACACACACGCCTATATGAAGCATTACATAATTCATTTCCTCCCAGTGTTTCTGCTGGTGGCATTTCATAATGAGACTGAAGAACATGTGTGAGTTCATCTGCTCTTCATCACACTCCTCCTCTTCCTCAGGTCTGCAGCGCTTTGCTCCTCTCTCTGATTTGATGACATCACCGGAGGATTTGAACCGGCAGCTTTTCGTCCTGAGGAAACGCAGAGCAGGAAGTTCGGACGGCAGGAAGCGATGAAAAGGAAGACGAGTTTCAGAGTAGAGGAGGAAGATCCACCGCAAACGTTCCTGGAAGAACCAACTGACCCATCAGAACCGTCAGAACCAGAAGCTTGATGATGTTAGAAAAAGTTGAAGTCTGACGTTCAGCTGGAAGCTTCTGCTAAAGTGTGAGCGGATCACAACGCCACCTACAGCTGCAGTTCCTCTGGGTCAGCCCGTCCCAGACCGGATTTACTGAGAAGAACCAAGTTTTTATAGCGATCAAAACCCGGTTCAGTTGTGACCCAAACACTGTTCTGTCTGCGCTTACTTCCTGACCCGTTCAGAACCGAGGTTCTGTTTGGATTAAAGCGGCAGCCCAGACGGCCGGAGCCAGAACCAGAACCAGAGCCAGAACTCCTGTGTGTGTGACACAGGATCGAGCTTCAGCTGCTGGACGGTTCCTCGATGTTACTGACCGACTCAGAGCGTCTCACACTCAGACAGACAAACACAAAAACAACGAGGAGTAAATAAGAAGCAGCTCAACACACACAGAGAGGGAGAGAGAGAGAGGGAGGGAGAGAACGAGAGAGGGAGAGAGAGAGGGAGAGAGAGAGAGACAGAGAGAGAGAGAGAGAGAGAGTGAGAGAGAGAGAGAGAGAGAGACGGTGAGAGAGAGAGAGAGAGGGGGACGTTTTGTCGGACATCGTGGGGTGGGGGGGGTGGGGGG
>CAEGAD010082509.1:0-23765 GCA_903067055.1 Poeciliopsis paucimaculata | reverse complement strand
TTTTTGTTGATAGAGACTGAGAATCCATTTTATTTTTGTTTTTGGTTGTTTTGTTTATCAGTTCCAGTGTTAAGTGTTCTTTTGAAAATAAAGTGTATCTATCTTTGGAATGCATTATTACATAATTTCCATTAAATGAGTGTAAAAAGGTCTTCAAACAATATTATTGTTTTATGACAATAATTTTTGAGACAATTAATCGCTGAGCAAAATTTGTTATTGTGACAGGCCTACTGGTGGAAACTCTTGGAAAATAATATTAATGGAAACTTACTGCCAAGACTTCACTGACTGGACTGCAGAGAAGACACTTCACAGTAACATGTCCTGGATGAAAACATCCATTGCTCACAAGCAATGCTAATCCATGTCTTTTCCTTTTTCTGCTACTCTTTAAATTTCTTTTTGCTCATGTAGTTAGAAAGCCTGACAGAAAGATGTTAGAGTTGAGGATATAATCCTGTAGCCATGTCTCCGTAAAACACATTATACTACATTATGTATCCTCCTGCTGAGTTTGTGTCAGGGCTCATATTGCCCATTATCATTGATGGAAGTGATGGTGTGAACGTCCTCTTCCTCTTTCTGCCTTTGCCTTAGTTTAAATAGCAGATTTGAAGTGGTCGGCTATTTAGATACATGAGCAGTTGCAATAGTTCTGATAAGGGGTTGTGAAGTTTTTTAAGTTGTGAGCTGTTCTCTAGTGATTGCTTTGGATAGCTAAAACTTTCATATACAGAGAACTTGCCTGAGTGAAGGCAATTGCTGACTGCAAATAGATATGGAGTGTAACAGTTTCACCACTCAGACTAAAATTCTAAGTTGTATTGCTTGTAGTAATCTGCTGTTTTCTTAGGTTCCTCTCCAAAAGCTAGGTCCCATTTTTTTGTTATCATATTTGTTTTGAAGATGAGGCTTAAAACTTTTTTATAGTAGTTAAAGTGACTTGAGTTTTTCCCAGCCATCCCTGTAGTTATGTTTCTAAAGGCCCTAATTACTGGAGGATGGACTGACCACTTTTCCTCTCTCCTTTTTGTTCTTGAGCTCTTCCTTCAACCGTTCTTTTTTTTATAATTTTATTTTATCATGTCTCACTTTTATTTTGCCTTTCCATAGGATGATCTCCCAGCTTAATGTGCCTATATAAATTCAGTGACTTTAATTAGATTGGGTTATTGAAAAAGATACCCTTTTACATTTTTATTATAATTTGGATTAAATTGGGTAATTGTATCTGAATTGAAAAGTATGAATGGATTGATTTGGATTTGACAAAATTGTATAATGTATAACTGGAGATTGATGAGAATTGTTTGTCTTGTAAAATATCTTTATATAACAGTGGTTGTAAATTGGTGCTACAAAATTAGACTTAACTAAATTGAAGGCTTTGGGTTGCCTTACTGATAATTATTTAGCTATCAAAAACATTTGTGAGATAAATGATGTGATGATGATAAAAATCTGTTTGTGATTTACCTTGTATTTTATATTCTTATCTGACTTGTTTACTTGCCCTTTTTTTACTTTTATTTTGCTGTAATTCAAGCTCACAGGGGAGGACACTACTCTGGGGTGTTTTATCAGATCTACAAATAGCCCTAGCTTGTCAACGGCCACTGTGCAGCAGCCATTAGCAGATCAGTATCTCAGGATCAGTCGTGATTGATTTTTGGCTCAGTCTGGTCAGTTGGAAATATAGCAAGAGGCTCGACGACAGATCCTTAACTGTTAATTGACCGTTTTACCTTTCGGTTAGTTCAAGTGTTTCATTAAGGATTGCTCTTTTGCAAAATTTGTTTCACTTCATCATACCAGTCAAAATCACAACATGAAAGGTTTCCTAAATGTCAGTCATAATTTATTATGACATTAACAAGCCTGAAGTTGTCTGGGTGCAGTACACAATGGATTTATCAACACAGAACTTGTCCCTAACTGCATGAAAACCGCATGCAGCTAGGAGTGACTGACAGCCTTTATCTTCAAGCACATTTTTTCCTGCCTCTGTTCAGCTTCTGATGTCAGCAGTTACAATTTTCCTCACCATTAATTTTTTGAATACTGATATGTTCCTCAGATTGTGATTAAATAACATTTTTATGAAGATTATTTTTTAATTATAATGACGTTTCAGAAAAGTGGCTTGGCATGTGTGTAAATTTAGCTTTGGGTTTACACAGTAGGTGCTCAAGAACGTAGGAAGAGAAGAGAGGAGTGGGATTATGACATGATGTTTTCTAAAGGGAGACAAAGAGGTAGTAGAGCAAGTAATGAGAATTGGAGTGGATTCTTAATGCAGAAAAATGCAGTGTTCTCCTTTATTTCTCTTGTTTGGCTGCAAAAGCTTTCACAGCTTTCAGGGCAGTGTGGCATAGTCTTATTTTCTGCTCTTCCTCCCCGGCTCATTTTAGAGATGATTTATAGCTGTGGAGGAGAACAGAAAGCTCCTGAAGAGGAAGCAAGTCTAGCCTAATGGGAAACTAATCCAAAGGTTTGATGAGAGTCATCCTGCTAGTGTGAAGGAGTTCCAACATTATGTAACACTTAGAGGAATGTTCCATTTTCAGTTCCATTCTTCGTCTACCATTACATTTATATCTGTTTGAGTTTGATATTGCTTAAGGTGGTAATTTTGTATCGCAGTGATGGGGTTTACAATAACAGTAACAGATTTCCCAGCCTTACAGTCTAAAAATAGCCACAGTCTATCAAAAAGAATAAAATAAAATAAAATAAAACAAAACCAGACCTGCCTTAAAAGGTCATTCTTATGTCACCTTACCTTGGTAAACTTAGCTAGTCTGATAAACAGTAGAAGATTGAATCAATGAGCTCTCTTATTATTAAAGGTACTGTTTAGTTCAAACTTTAGTCTTTTGGCTAGATAGGTTGTAAAATTTGTTTGCAAATTTAGATTTTTTTTTTTTTTTAATTCGATTTTGAGTTGCTGTCTCTGAATGTCACATTGTTGATTTTTCTCATGCCAAATATATTTTCAATTCAAAAGTCAGATTTTTCATGAGTCTAAACCAGTGTTTCTCAAACGTCTTCTGGTGGAGGACCGCGTAATACATTTAACAAACACTCACGGACTACCTAACTTGAAATTGCCCTGCAATAACACAATATGTAATATATAAAATACACACCCTGAAATGAAGATACTAGTCTCTTACAAGAGTAATTTGTTCCATTACTGTAGTAATAATTCATTTGTGGTACAAGAGTGATGTGGATTTTAATTATTCTCTTGATCTTTATTAAACTGCTAGTATTCATTTTCTGGATATATATTCCAGTTGAATATTTTAACAGTGCCTCTGCAGTGAATGCATTTAGGATGAAGAGTGAGGCTGCCAGTGAAACCTCACACAGCCATGATGACTAAAGCTGCTAGAGTTCAACAATTCCCTCAAATTCAGTAGAGAAACTCGGCAGCATGAAGATAAACACATCATTTAATCTATTGCAACAAGAATGCTCCCTGGGCCTACTTATGTTTCCATCACTGACTGGCCTGTTGTGACTTAGGGAACGGTCAATTCACAACTTAATTGCCTCGTCTTCTCCCTTGTCTGCTCCCGTTTTGCTTTTCTCACTTGCTTTTTAATGTGCACCTCATGTCAGACTTTGTTGTCAAGCTAACAAAAAGGTCTATCCAAAGAACCAGAAATTCTGATCCCCTCCTGCTTTCTGAAGTAAAGACAACAAACTTGTGCATGCATGTGTTTGACTGAGTGATTATGTGTCTAATTGCTTGTTTAAATGAGTTTATTTACAGCTTTGGTCCCATATTGGACCTATTAAGCTAGTTCTGTTTGCTTAAGACTCAACGCGTTGATCCCTGAATGTGTATGCTTGTGTTTGTTCAGCTGCGTCACAACCTGCTCATTTTTATTTTTTCGGGGGGCTCTGCAACCTCCTCTTCTGTCACTTTTAATCACGTTTTGCTGTAAGCAAGATGGTGTTTGGTGTTTGTGTGTGTGTGCACACTTCAGTTTGATGTACCGCTAAAGCCCAGGGACAGGCAGAGTGAAGGGAAGGGAAGCAGAGCCTGAGGAGGGACAGAAAAGGATGAGAGGAGGAGAAAAGGAGATGGTTGTGTGTTGTCTGGCATTCCAAAGGAGCTTTATGATTTAAATGATAAAAGAAGGCTTGGCCATGCATAATGTATTAAGCATTGTACGTGTTCGGTACTCCCAATTAAGCTCTCGGCTGGATTTAGCTCAAGGAGGTAGAGAGCCAACCGAGACACATACAGGAAATGAGTGTCGCACTGAGCGCGAATTGAAAACAGGCATGCACAATACTGACCAGGCAATTCAGGTCCTATTTAGAGGCTTCTGAAAATAAACAGGAGAGACAACCTTGGCTGTCTGATGAGAAGTGGTGGCTGAAAATAAGAGCGATTGGGAGGGGAATTGGTCGTCTTATAGCTGTAGTTTGATGTGCCAGTTGTCCTGTCACGCTGATTGTTTGTTCCCTCAAAGTGAACACCGGCTGTGAGTGTAAGCAAATTTGCAGGAGACAGAAGATGCTTCTTGTTTTTCAACTCTGAAGAAACACGCTATGTGCTGTTAGAGGCCTTTGAGGAGATTTGGGAGGTCTTTTGACCTGCCAAACACACCTGTGCACCAAACATGTACAGCTCAGGGAAGGTTTTCATGTTCTCAAGGTTGTTGACCCTGGACAAGGAAAGAAGGGCATGATGGATGTATTCCCTTCTCAATTAGATTTAGTCTCTATTGATTTGTTCATCAAGCGCAGAGTTGAAAAGACTTCTGTGGAAAAACACAAAGAGACCAGAAAACCCTCTTCAGATATGTGGCTGTAGTTTTAAGTTACAGAGTGATGCAAGAGTCATCCTTTAGATATCAGAGCTCAACAGGATGGTTAAGTCCAATAATCTTGTTACTAAGGACTCTGTGAATATTGTACAACTGAATATTGTTTTCTGACATTATGAAAGTTGTCTGTTGGTACTTAATTTAAAGTCACCAAGTGTTGGAGTTAAAATAGTTCTTTACAAAATGTAAAACTCCATTAGGAAGTTACTTACAAAGTGATTCTGTCATTCCTTTTACATAAACCAGAATTACTTCTTGGACTGGAAAACTCTGAAAAAGTATGAAATTTGATGTCAGTTCTTAAGTTTAAAGAAAATATGTATATATACTGATAAATGTTTGTGGAAACATTTCTTATTCCACACAACATTCTTTATCCCATTCACTAAACACAGTTTCTTTTTTTCTCCTCCCTTCTTTTTCCCTTTCTTTTTTTGTTTGTGTCTTATTCTCGTCTTCTTTCCCTCCTTGTCCTATGGACTAAGACTTCAGGAAATTGTCTGTACAAGTATACAAACATTGCACAAAAAAAGTTCTAATAATTTGTGTCATGCAGTATATTCTGTAATTGTTTAAGCTTGTAATGATGCCAAATTGCTTTTCATCGAGTTTAACAAGAAAGCTGAGCAGCTATTTTAAATGAAATATTGAAGACACAGCTAACTAGACAAGATAATAACGGTAACAAGAAATATTTATAAAAATAACCTATTTTTTGACATTATTTGCTTGGACTAATTGTAACCTTTCAGTTAAAGAGTCCTCAGGAGAAAAAAAAACTAATTGGTGTTTGCAGTGCCAGATACCCATAGTACTTTGCTTTCCCCCTATATAACAAAGAAAATGTGTTTGCTTATTTTATGTGAGAAAAAGCTCATAACAGGATAGGGTCAAGGAGGAAAAGCACATACATCTGAAGCTATTAATTTCTAACCAACTAAATGTCTAGCTATAGAGCAAACTTAAACTTAGACTTGTAGGATTTTTTTAACATAACACTTATACTTTTTTATAATTGTCCTAATTTATCCCTTCAGTTAATTTTTTTATTTAATTGAATTTTTAAACTTTAAAGTTTGAAAATGAACTGCACTTAGCCTTACACGTTAATGTAACATGCTTTAAGAAAAAAAGGAAATACTTAATTTGAATCTAAATAATGCATTTTCTCCATTTTTTCGCATTTAGATTTAAATGTGTAACATTGTGCACATTGACTGTGTGTCAATGCGCACAAAATGCATTTTGTGCGCATTGACACAAAATGCCCCAATTTTTTTTTTTAAAATTGGGGCACTTTTTTAAAAAAAGTAAAAGAGATTTGAACTCCAACCAGGTCAGGTTTGAGGAATCTTAAGTTGGACAAGTTGTAGAAAATCACACGTGTATATGAAATATCTGTGCAAAGGTGTGGATAATAGTGGAGACGGCTTTGGTACTGCTGGAGGACATCGCCAACGGAAGGACTCAGAGGTAGCGCGTGTTCAGAGAACAGACTGATTTGCTGCCACAGGATGACAAGTAGCTTATCAACCTCTTAAGATAACACAGGGAAATCATCCTGGAGCTCTGTGTGGAACCTCCCCGCAGCGTTACACTGTAGAAAACTGAAAGGAGCTGTGTGTTACTGGTTCTGGTTCAATTTCTCATTATACTGGAATTCTTTGCAAATGAGCGTTTCAGCAGGAATTGGCTGACAGGTCAGGGCTGTCACAGTCCTCCCTCAGCCATGCCAGCTATTTGGGACGGCCTCATCTGTATGTTGTTCAGATACATAAGGTTCCCCTACACTGCGGCTGAATAGGCAAAAATTAAATTGCAGTTTGCAGCAAGGAGCCAATTTCCTTGATCGAAGCTTTTAACTCCACTGATGTTGTTATAAGGTGAATTAATGCATTTTCTGAAAAGAAACCTAGTCAATTCTGTTAATCTACAACTTATTTATGATGGTCAAATGTACCTAACAAATAGTACCTAACAAATGCTCAACATTTGATTCCTTCATACTGAGAAATAATTGATTTCCCCCACTCACTCCAAAGATCTCATCAGTTTTTAAATTCTGGCTGAAAATCTATCTGTTCAAGCAAGCATTTTCACTTTTATTGATCAACACTTCCCGTCAACTCTAGGTTTTCTGTTTTATTTTAAGTAATTAAAGATGGTCCACATGGCTGCTGCTGCTGTTATATTGCTATTCTTAGAAATATAATTTGACTAAAATTGGTGCTGACAGGTCTAAGCTTAGTAGAAACCAAAGATCAGAAATATTCCAAATTAATTCTGATCACTGCATGTCTAATTTACTCTAAACAACCCTGCATCCACAAAATATCTACTGTCCTCTACATTACTGACACACAGCATCTCAATTATGTGACTACCTTCCCCGATTGCCGACACAGAGGATTATCAGCATTAGGTCATTTTCAACCTTTCATTTTGCCTCTGTAATTTCAGACATGACACCAACAGACAGAAAAGCCTGTGAGGCCAGACGCAAGAGGTGATGTGTGAAAAGGGCACAAGTTCACTCAAAGAAAAAAAGCCATTGTTCTGGAAGGTCAGGTGAAATTAACTGGCAGTCATATTTTTTGTTTTCGGTGCATTAAAGCCTGAGTGTAAATGGACCACTGGTGTCAGGAAATTGCCACCCGGACTTGAATAAAATCACACAAGCTTATTTTTTCAAATTTGTTTGGAGCTACATAATAGCAAAATAATTGTCCAATTAATCACTTTGTTTGTGCTCTAGTGCACCTTTCCATATGTTTGAACAAAGTAAAAGTATGTTAGCTATAGTTTGTTGAAGGTAAATGAAATGTTTTTCATCTTACCAAAGAGTTTGTATTTACAATGTTATTTGCAGGGATTTAACTGCAATCCTATTTAAATTATAAATGTTTTCGAGTAAGTTCATAGTGAATGTTGGTGTCACTCCCTCAAATAATTCCACAATATTTCGACAAAGACATCAAAGGGAGAAAAAAGTAGACCGAGTTATTCCACTGATAGGAGGCAGTGATCCTAATAACTTAAAAAGAAAAACATTATAGTGCAGCTGAAATGTTCACAAATATTTTGAAAAAGACGTAATAATTCTTGCAACAAAGTGCTGAACGGTTCAAGAAAGCCTGCGTCAAAATATGTCCGCAATATTCTGACTACAGCCTCCAAGGTGAAATGTTTTTTTTTGGGTTTTTTTACTTTGCTGTTGGTTCCTGTATGTAGAATTTAGCTGTAGCATGTTGGGGCAAAGCGAACCTTGTCATTGCCCTCAGCAGTCTGATGCTGCATACTTATCCAGAAGGTGAGAATGCTGGATTAACACTCGTGCCTGAAATGTGACAGAGCTTTTCATGCTGCTAGAAGGACACAAAGTTATCTGTGCTGCTCTAATATCAAGATTCCACTCCAGCCCTCCATTTCTCACATGCTTCTTCACATCTATTTTCAGCTCAGTTGTCAATCCGGCTGGCTCTAAGACTCAAATCGGCTGTCTCTCTTGACACCGTCAAACTGTAATAGCCTGGGAGGTATAGGGATGTGTGTGCGTGTGTGGTGGTGTGTGCGTGTGTGTGTGGTGTGTGTTAGTGAACATACTGTTTGAAGCCCCTACTTGCTTTCTGCTCTGCAGTTCTGTTGAGCTCTTCCATAATAAACAAAAGTAGAAGAAAGACAGAATTTTATTAGTATTTATTTCTCTGCATTGGTCACAGTTCCCTCTGACCAATGCATACTTCCACCCCTCTCTTCCATTCCAAATATCCGTGTTTTGTGCAGCCAATGCTGACTGTATGTGATAATTCCCCTGTGTGCTGGAACTCTAATGTGTTCCCTTCCCAGCCCTGCAGGTGTAATGTCTCAAACACCGACAGCCCTGGCACCTTCATCTCTCCTCTCTTATGGCTAATGTTGAGTCACCTTACAGTCAGTTACATAAAACAGAAGCTGCAGTGCTTCTGGTTTATGTATGGGTCAGCAGCAGGTTAGCTTCATAATTTGGGCCGCTGTCTGCTCAAACTGTTTTTTGAATGTATGCATGCATACACTTCACATTGCAGAACAGTGAGATGTGTGGTTTATGTAGGTTTTTAATCTTTCAGGTTTGATTTATTAACCGTTGGAAAATTCTATATCCAAGTCTGTAACTACTAAATGTAATTAACGGCAAAGCTTGAAGCTTCAAATTCCAAAATAAGTCAGTCTTTCAACCTTTTTTAGAATTGGCATCAAGGTGATGAATCCTGAACACAATCATGTAAAGAAGTGTGGGTGAATTTTGCTCTTCTTTGAAACTATTACCAACTGCGGATAGGTGCATTTATTGACTTTTCATAAACAACAACTCCAATTTCACTTCTAATTGTTGTCTTTCAAATAAGTGGATTGTCTTGAAATCTGTTTAAGATATTTATATTTTCCTTATTTGCCATTTATTGATTTTTGCATTTTCCATTCTTGGGATATTAAGTTTCTTTGTTGTCTTGAGATCCGAAAAATTATGGACATTGATATTTGTTTTTAATGGTCTTGATAACTTTAGATAATAGGAGATGTAGTACAAAAGATTTTTTTTTTTTCCATATTTTGGAACACATTTTTGACATTTTAGAAGCAAATAGTCCAGCTATGTACCTTTTTCATCTTTAAATAAATTTAATGTCATCTCCTTGTAAACTGAAAGTAAAGCAGATTGCTTTTTTAGGAATTTATAACAGAGGGCAAAAATCACAAATAAGATTTTTAATTGGTTTTCATGATCGTAACAGCAGTTAAAGTTTTTAACAGCTTGAGGCAGAAAGTTGTTTGGGAGTCTGTTGGTCCTGATTTGAGGCTGTGACACAGTTTGCCTGATGGCAGGTAGTTCAGAAAGTTAATGGAGAAGAGATTAAGTCTTTGAAACAGAGACTCTAGTGACCCTTTCAGCTCCCCTCACTACTCTCTGCTGGACTGCCACACTGTAGAATATTGTGAGGACACTACTATGGAGAAAAGTTTGTTTCAGTTTTATCAGAAAGTTCTGTTTCTGCTGCTATAATCTTTATACATTTTGTAAAAATAATTACTTTTCCAGATAATCATAAAAGGTTTTGGAATAGGTCAACATACAGAGCATCTTCATATATGTCTTGTCATATTTGGAGATGGAGGGACTCAGTTGAGGCAGCAAAATGAAAAAGGTCTGATCCAAAGTGTGAAAGTCTTTATGAAAAGCTTCACTTTGGCTCTGTGCAGCTCCTGGACACTTAAAAATGTAAGCACCAACTGCTTTGAGTGCATGTCTTCCCTACTGCTCTTTGGCTCATCCCTTTTATCTTTATCATAGGTTTCGCACACTGCCACTTCTTTCATGCCTTTCATTCTCTTAATTGTCATTATGTTGAAATTACCTCGTAGTCCATCTCTGTTCCCCCTCCCCGGCTTGTCATGATTCCTCCAGTCGTTTCTCTCAATGGAAGGCCCAGAAATTAAATTATTACTCATGCATGACATA
Source organism: Poeciliopsis paucimaculata (assembly GCA_903067055.1). NCBI lineage: Eukaryota > Metazoa > Chordata > Actinopteri > Cyprinodontiformes > Poeciliidae > Poeciliopsis > Poeciliopsis paucimaculata. The sequence continues at coordinate 13,418 of CAEGAD010082509.1, read as the reverse complement.
AAGAACTATATCTCCATAAGCGTTATCCGTCAGCTCTGTCTCCCTCTGTCCCAAAGTAACCATACACTTTTGGTCTACTTGAACCGAAAATGCAGACAAACCCTGAATACTAATGCTCCTTCGGAGATCTTCTAACACTGCAGCAAAACTTGATCAGTATTTCCACCAGGGCTCTATGTCATCATCAATGACAGCAGTTAAATGTTTGTGAAGTCTCTTGTGAAATGCTCAGACCCCATCATGCCATCCTTTTAAAACTCTTTTGTGCTTTTTTTTAAAAGGATGAACTGTCCTCAAAGCGAGAGGTAGAAAAAAAAATGGAGAAGTGGCTCACACAGAGATGAGAGATTTTAGAGGTGAAAGAGTGTGGGGGGCAGAAACTCATCCGGCTTCGCTCACCATCTCCACAAAAACAGGATAAGACATGGGGCCAACATTTATAATTGATCTGCTTCAGCTCCAAAAATACCTGGACAAGGACTGGCTGTTGTTTCCGCGCACGCGTGTAAAGTTGGCCAAAGCGAATTCGAGCTTAATAATGGAGAGAGCAAACAGGTGAGAGGTCACAGAGGAGAAGGGCTGACTCACAGTCAGAGGCAGAGAGACGGCCTCTCAACCCTCGGCACTCAGCCTTGATTTTTCATGCCCCGTACACCACTCACCGCAGCATTTAGTGGGTGGAATTTGCATGTAATTGACTGATGTAGGGAGGCAGATGATGTGATTAAAATATTACATAGAGGTCTGTTTGTGTTTTTACAATTATACTTCTGGGGGCTTATGCTGTTCCTCTTGAAAACACAAGTGACTGCATGGACTGAAGATAAGTGCGTGTGCGTGCGTGCGTGTGTGAAGGCTCATCCCAGGGGGAGTGGTGGTCAGCATCAGGGTCAATATAAGATGTGATGTGACACTGTGACCCCATCAGGTTTCATCAAGCATGGGACAATGTAATCACTCACAACTCTCACATTCTGCTGTTGATGCAGAAATGTTCTCTGTTTCACCAGTAACTTTTTTTTTTTACAGTACCTTTCAGAAGTATCCATTCTGTTGAGCTGTATAACAATTTTTTAGGTGAAGGTCAAGTGTATTTATGAAACATTTTCAACTACTCACACCAGACAAAGTGTCTTATGATCTAATAGAACTTTAGAACCTGTACATCACCCACTGCAGCTGGGGATTTTATGTGACAGACCAATGTAATACAGCACATAATTGTGAAGTGGAAGAACAGTTTTTCTACAAATAAAAATCTATAAAGTGCATATTTATATTCCTTCCATCTCAATAAATATTTTTTTAGAATCACTTTTGGTAGCTGCAAATCATTTGGGCTCAGTCAGATTGAATGGAGTATGGCTAACTTCTGGCTAATAAACAGAAGAAGGATACGGAATAAGTCCTGATTTTCAATGTTATTTAAATTTCTTTTAAAACTATTCCCCCATTGTCATGTTTTAAACTTATTAGTTGTGCATCCCAACTAATAAGTTCGGATGCAGTCTCTGCTGTGCATCCTGTCTGCTGTTTTTCTTATAAGTTTTACTTTCTAGTTTGATGGCTATTTCTTTGTTGGTTTGCAAATCTACCATGTGCATTCTAATTTCAGATGATGGATTGAATGGTGCTCAGTGAGATGTATAAAGCTTGGGATATTGTTTTACAACCAAACCTTGCTCTTCTCACAGTTTTCTCCCTCATCCTCACTGTGTTCCTGAATCTTTCTGATGCTCTTGGTTATTATTGTTCTCCAAGGACATTTCCACATGTAGAGTTCTTTTACTGTGGTCCAAATCAATTATTGAGTTTAACTTTTAAGTTTTTTTGTTGGTTTGGACTCTTTTCACACAGATAACAGTCAAAAGAGAGAAGTCACTCTATTTATTGGCCGGAGGGGCCGAGGCGGGACTACCAAATGTAAATACAGGAAGCAAATTAAATTATGAGAAGACCTTCTAAAAGTAGCATTAGGCTTTATGTTTTATGGAAAGGCATGCAGCCTTTATTAGTTTGTTTACTCTATCAAATCTATCATTGCGATCCATATCTGGCTACTGGAAGGCGCTTGGCTCAGAGTTGCAGCGTTGAACTGGGGTCAGATCACGTCCTACCATAAACAAACACCTTTAGAGTGTGTTTAAAACCATGCCAAGACCAATTCCTCTAAACGGTCCCAGTAGGGTTGTTTTGGGTCACACCGCGTTATTGCTGTGCTTAGTTCTTTACAAACGAACTACAGGACATCTGTATTTATATTGAGACTTTTTACTAATTAGGTACCTTCTGAGGACAATTTGTTGTAGTAGACTAAATATTGACAGACTAGTATTTGTCTTGGTTTATCACATAAATAAATATCAATAAGATGCATCATTTGACTATATTTTAAAAAATCTATACATTCAGCCCCGTTAAGTAAAGTCATGGGGTCTGAATGCACCTTTTTAATATAATCTTTGTATCACTTAGCTTTTATCACATGTATGTTTACACTTGTTGGATCCTGTCTTTTTTTCCTGCAGGAGACTGCCTCCTCCTGCGACACAGAGCTGCTTTCGTTGCTCCTGGACGCGGGCCTCTTGGTGGGCTGCGTCTCCTCAGCCTTGTACCCCCTGCTCAGCTCCCACATGCTGTCCCACCAGCAGGAGGGAGGCTGGGACGTGGAAAAAGCTGCTGCGGACCTGATGGCGATGGGCCATGGGCCAGAGGCAGGCTCCCTACTGCTTTCTTACAGAGGAACTCACAGGGCCCAGTTCACCTTCAACTCTGCTTTGTCCGTGCTCAAGAAGTGGCTGTGAGGAAGATGCCACGCAGTGGGATGAAGAGGGATGAAGTTTTTGTCCACTAAGGTAGACATAGACAGAGAGTGTAGAAGTAATAGCAAGCCATATATCTGTATTTAGTTCTCTAATTTGTTTGAGGGATCACCAATAAAAAACTGTTTCAACAGCATGAGAGGTGATCGCTTTAATATTGAAACATTGGTTCAACTAGAAATGCACACAGAAATATACAACCCCATTCTCAGCTGTCACTCAGTCACGACTGAGCATTCCGACGGAGGGACTAATCAGAAACCGCACAAGCTCCTCGCATTTATACGTGCGTAACGTCTCCTATTGTGTGATAAAGTAATTGAGCGGTAGCTGGGAGCGGTGGGTGGATATTAGCCTATTGTTCCATGACAGGTTTGCCTCTTTAACGTCACGCCGTTAAACACCCTGCCTCTGCTCCGTTGTTTTCTCCCTAATAACTAATTAATTTCCTCTAAACAAATTAGCCCTACTGCTCCCCCATGTTGTGTGTGTGTGCGCCTGTGTGTTTTTAGGAATAAACATGTATGTGGGTGTATGACAATGCTGTCAGCATAATTTGTTCCAGCTAAATCAATACAAGATGATTGTGGTTTTCATGCCGTCCCACTTATCAGATCTGAAATAAAGGAACATACAATGATAATGAGGCATTGTGTTTTCATTTTGTGCATCTGTTTCTCTGTTGAAAAGAAAATTCTATACATATCTACAGATCATTTGGAGGTCTCAGCTTTGTTGAAGAAAATATCTTTCTTAACCTTTTCTCAACTTCACTTTTCTCTCAAATGGAAGGTCACTGCAAAACTGTTACCCTTCCCAAATGAATACATTCAAAACATTTGCATCATAATTGCAGCAATTTCACATTGTTCTGGAGATAATTACAGCCCTCTGACCCAAACAATGATGATGTATTTATCATGGCCCTTGAATGCACTTTATGTTGTGTGGCACAATTATTTTAAAGCAGTTTGGTGAAGTGTTTACACTGGTCAGCACTTACGATGTCGTGGGGGAAGCAGCCAGGTATTGTTCGCTGGGGAAACTGATTTCGTCCACAGCATTCACATCTTTTCTTTTCTCAACATGGATAATTGCTCAAAGCAAAAAAGATTTTTTTTTTTTTTTTTATGTAAGGCTAATTGCAAAGCAAAGTAAATTACACCAAAATGTTTAACCTGTCAAATCAGCGGAGGTGTACTTTTTTTAAAGCCTGTTCCTAACAAGCACAGGCAGGTAGCTTTGTCCACTGTGTTCACAAAATGAAAGAATAAACCACTTAATCAAAGAAAAACTTTTACAGTTTGGGAGTGAGGAATATTTTTACGTTTATGATTTGATTCCTCTTCCCTGCCTCCTTTTCTGCAGCATTTCTACTTGAATATTTGGCTCCTAATAAATTTATTTTTTGCCATGGTGTTTCAAATGATGCTTACAAAGTGAATACAAAAAGAATCACTTTTCAAAAGAAGATTGCATTTATAAAAGAAAAAGTGATCTAAACCAACCTGGTTTTATGTGGAAAAATAATTGCTTACTACTTTATTGGACCTGATGACTTTGTAGCATCAAGAATTCACTTCAGTAGAGTCCATCTGACATCTGATGAACTTGTAGAAAGACATTGAAAAACAGATGAACAGGGCTACAACCTAATTTCTAAGACTTTGGCACACAAGTGAACAGTGAGACTTGAAACTTGAAATGATGGTGAAGCGTTCTACTAAATTTACTCCAAGCAAGGGTGCATTGAAGACTGAAAGTACAGCAGTTCTGATTTGAATCAACTATAGTCAGAGTTCATGTTTTATAGGAAAGTGATTGAACACAGAGGTGCATCTCACATTAACCAAAAAACACATTGATGATCCCAAAAGCTGGATTTTTTGGAAGTCGTGGGATACAGTACATCTGTTGTAAAACAGCCTCAGAAAAACAAGATACCAGGACGGTCCAACAATGGTGGTGGTGTATGATAACTCAGGTCTGCTGTATCGCATCATCGCTGAGAAGACTTGACATAACTGATCTAAATCAATTTGTGACATCAGTTTTGGGAACATTTGGATTATGGGGCTGTTACTTTTTCACTTAGGGATGGATTGGTTTGTATAAACAGTCATCGTTTGGAAACTTCGTTTTGATTATTCAGTGTTATCTCTGTCTAATTTTAACATTTGTTTGCCGATCTGGAACATTTAAGTGTGACAAAAAGGGGGAAAAAAGCACAGAAATATTCTGTAAGTGGCTAAATGTCATCTCACAGCACTGAACAAGAAGCTAAAAATGGAAGATTATCTCCATTAAAATTTTCATCATCTAAACCGGGGGAGTCCACCTCCACACCTGAAGTCCCAGTGTCCTGCGTGCTTTAGATGTCTCGCTGATTAAAATGATGTTATCTTCCCAGCATGTCATCAAGATGTGCACAGACCTGCTAATGAGCCATTATTTGCTTCAGGTGTGCTGAACCACAAAAGATCTAAAGCATGCAAGAACTGTATTGTGAGAACTTGCGTTGAACACAATTGGATGCGACCATATCTGGTCCATAAATTTTCCACCTAGTTATCAATAATTTATAACCTCTGCACACTTTGATACAGTAGACCTTTGTTGCACACATTTGTTGATGTCAGCCCTTCTTTAACCAACTGGAGCCCTTGCTTACAACATGTGAAACATAGATGCTGAAACATAGTGGTGACTCAACTTTAAGTTGATTACTCCTGCACACTCTGCCTGATTAGCTCAGTGTGATGTGAGAAATGCACCTTAGACTCCCGTTAGTCAGTTCCAGTGGGGATGCACCATGTTAATGCAATGTGTCAACTCTATTAAAAATCTGTTTTGAAGAATATGAGTTTTGCATATGATTAACAGATTTTGGAGCTCTGACACTGGGTTACTGCCATTATAATTTATTGAAATGCAAAAGAAGCCTTTTTATGATGCGTATCAAAGGTTGTGAATGGAAGCAAGATTCATTAGAAAGAGAATTTTAAATTGCATCCTAACATTTGTAGAGAGCGATTTTGATTCTGAGCTGGAAAAATGTCACTGTGATGGATTAAAACTCTCATTGAGGTTATTTATTGTACGCACACTCTGAATACTGGACAAAGACAGCTCCAAAACTTTTAGGAGAACAAAATAAGAAAAAAATTTTTTAAAAATTGGTTTCGGAATTTAGGAGCATTTAAATTGTATTCCTCCTGTCATAAAAGAAGAAAAATGTTTTCTACAAAAAGGCAAATAAAAATTCTGAAAACACACAATATGGACAAAGTAAAACCTTTTTGACAGCAACTAAACTCATGCCAAATTGTGTCTTTATTCTAATTTAATTAAACTGGAAAGATAGTGTCAAATATCCATTTAGCTTTTCACATATAACTGTATCAACATCAATATTTATGCTCTTTCCCTCATATCAAAGGTAGAAAACTGACACACCTAAACATCGGTAGGAATTTTTATGTATCTAATGTATTAATTATATAAGATACATCATTTCAGTACCATTATCTTATTAGCTTTAACTACAACACCCTTATTATTAGGATTTGTAGTTAAAGCTGTTTAAATGCCAACTCATTGCAGCAATGGATAAACTCTATTATGATTTCTGGCATAACATTTTTTTTGCCAACTCATAATTAGCTTAGTTTCTCCTTGAATGTTTTAACATTCCCCTTGTTGCATGGTGATGTTTTCCCGTCTAACTTGTCTATTGTTTCTACAAAAGTTTCAAGGCAGCCAAAACAAAAAATATGTATGATTTCATAATGTATTCAGCAGTAATTCACTTAGACGGGCACCATTTAAAACTGCTGCCGCTTGTATCCTCGACAGGCAAGAAATTGAATAAAGGGACGTGGCTCGGAGGTATTTACCCTGTCAGCAGTGCTGCTGTATTTCAAACTCGTTCAGAGGAGAAGGGGTGGCCGGGTGGTCTATATATCAAACAAGGGAGTAATGAATCTCTTACCTGCAGAGGAGATGGAGGAAAATGAGACGATCCGTGTGTCACTTACAGGTCATGTGAATATATGTGGCTAGACGCAAAGCTATAGCCCTCGTTCCTCGGATCTGTCTGCATTACAGAGCCGTCTGCAGCTCACCGGGAGAATTAATGTTTAACCCTACTCTCACAGGGTTCTGCTCCTGCTTTCAGGGTTGTGCCATTTATTTTTTTTCTACACTACTACGCCACACTGACTGAATAAAGATGACTGGGCTTTGTGCAGTGGCAGCCCATTCCACTGAAACGTAATAACATAATAATATAATAACCTTTCACAATGAATTGAAATAGTCTTAGCTAGTAATTGAAGCCGGATGGTCCGTACCCTTGAGTGATGAAGGGTGGCTTCTTCTGGTGATGGATGGCATAAAAATCAACTCATTAGAGAGGGGGCTAATAAAATGACACAATACCTGGTTGCAATCAGTCTTAACTGGTGAATCCTTCAGTAATCAAGGTAATCAAATCAACACAGGTAGGAGAGGAACATACAGTATGCTATGATTAGAATATCCACCAACACCTAAAGGTATGAATGAAGTCCTGGATGAATTAAAACCTTAAAATGGTGGGGGATTTTAGTTTATGTTTGTAGAACTATTTATACACAAGGTACTTCAAAGTCATGTACAGTTAATATAAAAAAAACAAAACAAAAAAACCTCAAGTTTTTGCACAAATGAGAGCTTAATATGTTAAATACTTAGAAGAATTGCAAAAAAAAGAAGTAGATAATAAAATTTAAAGTGCAAACTCCAACCCAAATTTAAGCTGAAGTGTATTTTAAAGTTTTTTTTTGTTGTTTTTTTTTTTTCAGTCAAATGTTCTAGGGACCTGTTGTCATGAACTATGTGGCCTTTTACTCATCACTACCAGTTTGTTAAACAGCCAACATACGACTGAAATGGACATGAGCAATGTGTCCTCATTATTGTACTAAATTATTGGATAAATAGAGATATGGGCTCAACAACAAATACATTTATTATTTTTAATCTGTTATTTAGGTTATTAAATCATCAAGTTGGTGCAAAGTGCTATTATACCCATTCAGCATTCTAGTGTTTTAGGAACCCCTGATCATTCATGTCTTCTTTAGAAATGTGGACACTGACATTAGGATGGTTTGTGCTTACTGTGCAAGATGCTCTGAATTGAGATGACATTTTAGGCTTGAATAGCTTCGATAATAGACCAACTCCTCTCACACAACAAGTCTTTTCCACCATCCCATCAGAACATGACAATCTCAAGGTACAAAAAAAGTAATTTATATCAATGTACATTTGGGATATATGACATAAAATGTTGGGATGGACATATCGGTCGCAATGTATATTTTCTTCTGTACAGCTTCCTGTGTTGTGAACTGTTCCCAGCATGCTGTGTTCGCCATGCCATTTAACAAAAGCTCTGATCCCGCAGTATAACCATCACAGCTTGGTCCCTGTCAGAGCCTATCAGATTCCCACACTCAAACTGAATACTACAGGAATATAGACCTGAAGACATTAATACTCACATGAAGCTTAATTCATCTCAGCTTTCATGTACTTCATAGTACAACGTGGTCTTTCAGATACTGGTGTTTAGTCAGTTTCTTGTCATAGCATTAATGAACTTGTCTCATTGTGTCATGTAGCCAAACAGGACAAAACAAACAAATCAGGCGCTGGATGCACAAAGCCATTCTATAAATAGTCTACTATTTACATCTATCACATTAAATTCAGTTTGTGATTGAGACCTGAAAAATTCCAAAAATGTTTCAAGGAACTGAATTCTTTTACAAGGCCTCACAAAGATTGTTTTCTTTTTTAGTTGATTTCAATTCATAATTCTTCTGGGGAATTCTTGTAGGATTGTGCAACAAGCACACATCGGCGTGCGTGTGTGTGTGTGTGTTTTGTTTGCCAAGCCCGCCTTCAAAACAGCCCCCATTCATTATGAGCACTAACATGCTGTGAATCTTGTTGAAAATGAAAACCACATCTTATGCATAAATGTCATTTTACCAAGGAGACGAAGCTAACAAAGCTGGCGAAGATTAAAGGGATCCTGTTTTTCCCTCCTCGCGTTCTCTTTCGGCTTGCGCCAGCCCTCATAATTACCTGAAGTACATTAACTTTTACTTTCCCACAATTCACTTTGGACCTCTTATCTAACACAGTTCACTGCCACATGAAAAATGCACAACATGCACAGAGAGACAGACGGATGAAAATGGCCACATCCGTTTTAGAGGATTGTTACTTTACCCATGACACTAAAAGGCACTGTAACCAACTCACACAATGGCAGAATCCATTAGAGTTAATGATGACAGCGACGGCGTTTTTGTTCCCACCTCTCGATCCCAGCTTTTGTTGTGAACTCTCTTTCTTTTTTGTGAACAATTCAAGACTCTTTATCCTTAAGAAAAAAGAAGCAGGGCTGTTTTTTAGTCTGTTTTTGCTTCTGGGTCTGAATAGACTCCATAAAACTGCGCAAAATGTTGTTGTTAAAGTCTACCTCCCTACTGCTGAGGTTTGGTAAACACAGTATCACCACCTGTCAAGTGTCAGCGCTTTTCTTTTCATTTTTCAGACAGAGCTCGAGGTGCAGCCGGTCTGAGCCATCATCGCAATCCATCCAGGAGGTGAGAGAACAGGGTAGTGAAGGAGGGCAGAGCGAGGAAGGAATTGGTGTAACCCCTCAGGAGGTGAGGCTGAATGAGACACAATCTCGCAGGCTGCCGCGGAGAAGTTATTTCTGTGAAACAAAGCACTTGCTCATGTCTGCCGAGTCTGCAGGAGGGATGGGGGTAAAAAAAAGTGACTCTGCATTCCAGGAAATCCCTCACAAGTCTTCAAGCCTGTCAGCACGCTGAATCCTGGGGAAAATATTCCCTCTTTCATACCATGTTTGTTTCCAAAACTCCTCTATTCTTTCCACTGCGTCTTTTTTTTGGCACGTCTTTGACCCACAACCTTGTAACTCAGAGCAGAGGATCGGCTTTATCTCTGTGTTTGTCGTACGCTGTGCTGCTCCCACACATACAAATTACACCTTTTTAACAGACAGGCTGCTTTTGCTCTCTTTAAAAGAACAAAGCTTACTTACGCATAAAGCTGAACAAAGAGGGAGGACACACGAGCAGGGAAGACACAAAATTATTAAAGATGAAAAGCAGCGAGGGTTAAAAGCACACAGGATAAATATATACTGCTGCAGGACTCGCATTACCTCTGTAACAGAGACCTTGGTGAAATGAAAAAGGAAGGCAGTTGTTCTTATTGATAAAATATTCATATTCAAACCTTTTCACATTTTAACACATTATAGCCACACACCTATATTCTGCTGGATGTTTTTCTAAAACATAAGCAAAAAGCAGTGCATGATTTTAAAGTAGAAGAAAAATTATGCATTTTTTAAATATGTAAGTAGAAGGAGTGATGAGAAGAAAGCCGACAGATACTCAGTTTGCATTAGGCTATATATGCTATGCAGTGGTCACAGCATAGAATATGCGCCACGACTTCCTCAGAGGGAATTTCCAAAAAAAAACCCCAAAAAACAAACAAACAAAAAAGAAGAAAAACGAACCTGTGGTGAAGTAACCCAGCAATTTGAAAAAAAAAAACAACAAAAAAACACTAACCTTTCAGCGTTGTGGTGGATGTCTTTTTTTTTTTAATTCTATTTATTTATGAAAAGAAGTTATTAGATTAAAAAAACAAAAAAAACAATCATGATCTGATTTTTAGATAAAAGCTGCTGCCTGCTCTTAATTCCCTCTGCTATTAATAAGTGAATCCATTTCCCCTCCATGCAGGCGAGCAGCACAATGAGCAAACTGGTTATGAGATTTTTCCTTTTAGTCTATTGTCTGTTTTAGGTCAATAGAAGATTTCTTAAGACACCTTGACATCAAATGAATCGCACCCAAACATAGAAATTGGCCGATGGTGTTTTGGTGGGGCCACAGCTTAATTTTTAACGTCATGCAATGGCAACGCCAGGGCTACATTTTTCTCTCTGTAAGTCTAAAACTTCTAGCTAAAAAAAACACAAACTGTGATCTATACCAGAGAATAGTTTAGATCAAAGCACATCCATGACTTAAAATGGCCCAGTCAAAGTCCAGACCTAAATCCAAAGAAAAAAAAATAACAATACTTGATGATTTATGCTCAGAGATGCTCTCCATTCAGTCTGACTGAACAGAGTTTCTAGGTGTGAATAAAAAACTCAAGCGACTTGGAGCAGTATTGCTCCCTTGAAATAAGTTTGTTTGGACCGCAACCACAATTCAAGACTGGTACAAATATTGAACACACAACCATTCCTTAATCAGAACTATTTGCTTATCATTGTTGCTGCTTGTGTTAAATTGCCACTGTTTTATAATTAACTGGTAGAAATCTGTCTAAAAGTGTGCCGAGATAACCTGTTAGCCAAAGCCAAATAGGAAAGAGGTGAAATTCTTTTAGTAACAGTGAGAAGTGAATGTGTGTCAGAGCCAATTATCAGTAGTGTTTGGATACTGCCTTGTTTTTGCTGAGAAAGAGCACCCATGGATTTCTGTCTTTTAACTCAACGCAAGTGAAAAAGCATATGAACAGGCCTGTTGCTGATGTTACCATTTTAGTTTGGGTACATGTGGAGCCTTGTTTCCTTTGAGGAAATCTTTGATAGAGAACAACTGATGTCTGGGTTCTATCAAGGAAAAACTCTGTGTCGCTGTTCAACGTTTTGTGTGAGCATTTTAACGCTCTGACAGATGCAGGCATTTTGCTGTTCTTCATGCTGTCAGTCAGTCAGTCTTTATTAATGGAGCACTTTACACACGCAAAGTGCTCAACGAGTCCAGAAAATGAAACATGATCGGACACAGTTGCTCCCTTTGGCACTATTGATCACACCATTGTACTGGGTAAAGTGGAAAAGTCTGGAATCTGTTGCAGTTTAGAGACTGAAACTCTCCCCACAATCAAACATAATCATGTTAAAAATAAAAAAGTAGTTAAACACTACTGATAATTGGCTTCTAAACTGCATCAGAACCTGTATTTATGTTTCTCATTGAAATGATTACAAGATGTTTTATAATCCAAAGATTATTAACTCAGTTCAGTTGTTTCTCTCTGTAGAAACGCTAATGTGTGCTAAGGACTGAATTTATTACTGTTTTCCTTTGCTTTCTGATCTTTGTTAAAATCATAGCTCCATTACAGTTATTAGAAAACTCAGTGGCAAAAATGCTGATGAGGACCAGAACTGGGACTCACTTCACATTGAGTTATTTAGTTTAAAAGCCTTTGGTGTGATTTACAACATTTTCCTTTGTTTTTAAATTCTGCAAGCCATTTAACTGCATGAGTAGTGCAGTGATCTTTTAATTAATTCTGATTAATTAACTGAACAGGGCTTGTAGAAAAGTGCATTTTTGTAATCTCCACCAATCCAAACTTAACAGTGATCCTGCAGTTTTAGCAAAAAAAAAAAGAAAAAAAAGTTGAATAAAGATTTTTACTCTTTGACAGTTCACATACGACTCAGCCAGATGGTTTTGTTGTCAGTTTGCTTAAACTGACAAATGTATTCTGCAGTTAATCACCTGGGAACACAGGTACTGAAGGAAATGTTCTGTTATTTCCACCGATTTTTTATTTTTATTTTTTGCCATTTATCAAGAGTCTTGCAGGTCTTGCAACTGTCAAGGATCTCTTCACATAGCTTTAGATTATGCTTTTTTAAAAATATCCCAAACATCGATATTGGAATTAGTATTTGTGCAAATAAGAAAATGTAGAATACTGATGGCGATTAGACAGAATTATTTTTACCCCATGCTCAGAGACTGTGGCTGTACATTCTCAGTCAACTTCTGTTGTAGATTGTTTCTCAATCTACACTTTGCTTTTTAGACCATTCATCTCTTAAGGGATCTTCAGGGATGAAGATCTTCCCTGTTTAAAAGATCTCACTATGCCCTGTTCTCTAAATCTCTTGCCACTAACTATAGTTAGTCCCACAGGACTATGTTAAGCTCACAGTCATGTATTTGAATTATTGTTTTCTTTAAAGTACTACAAAAAAAAAAAAAAAAAAAAAAATCGAGACATTTTATAAAATGACATTCATTTCTTTAATTTTTTTTAATTTTATCAAAACAGAATAAGAACTGCATACAGGTTCAAAGATACACATAGTACCCAATAACATGGGAACAAAAGTCCGTTTGCAAGTTTAGCAAAACCAATTCTTTTGGTAAAGAAGGTTCTGGCATAATTCAATATCTGCTCACCCTTCTTGTCTTTTAAAGGATGGATTATTCAATTTCACTATGATTGTTGTAAGGTTGATTTACGAAGTTTAGTTTTAACCCGTTTTGTCTCTAAAACATAATCTAATGTATAATTGGGATCAATGTGCTGTTGGAACATCCAACTGTGTCCAAGTTTTAACAATATAGACGGTCATTAAAAAAAAAAAAAAAAAAAAAAAAAAAAAAAAAATTGACAAAAAAAAAAAAAAAAAAAAATATTAATTATAAAAAAAAAAATATTTTTTGAACCAAAAGT
>CAEGAD010082508.1:0-56002 GCA_903067055.1 Poeciliopsis paucimaculata | reverse complement strand
TCTCACAGAGCAGGTCAGGCTGAATTGTGTTAAAAGCTGTGGAGAAATCAAAGAACATGATCCTCACAGTGCTGCCTGCTTTGACCAGATGACGGTGAGTATGTTGTGTATGATGGCATCATCAACTCCAGATCAAAGGTGATAAGCAACCTGCTGGAGGTCTTGATATGTCTTGTCTGCATAGTCAGAAGGGCCAGCAGGATTCTCTCCAGAACCTTCATGATGTGGGTTGTCAGGGCAACAGGTTTATAGTCATCGGTGACTGATGAGTGAGCTTTCTTTGGTACCGGAACCAGGACGAACGTCTTCCATAACAGTGGAGCCTTGTCTTGGGTCAGGCTAAAGTTGAAGAGATCCTGCAGAATCCCACAGAGCTACTCTGCAGCTTCAGGCCTTTTGGACTCTGGGACTGACACCATCTGGAGCTGCAGCCTTGTTCAGGGTCAGCCTCTCCAGCTGCCTCTTCTCCTGACATTTAGATGCAGAAATGTGGAAGGGGGAGACAAAGGGAGCAGCAGCATCTCCTGGTTTGGTGTGTAAATCACAGCCACAGCTGGTGCAGGAGGTGCTTTGCTGCAAGCCTCTCCCCGTTTTCCTCCACACTTTTCTGCTTCTACTCCAAAGCATCTTTTACAATGCAAAATGTTGAGCCTAGATTGATCCAGCTTTTCTTGTTATTACAGTGGCATAAAGCTTGTGTTGTGTTGTTCCTCAGCCATGGACAGAGGGATACTGCACAGATCCTGCTCTCTCGTGGTGCCAAATACCTTGCTGACAAAAATGGAATCACTCCATTGGATCTCTGTGTGCAGGTGGCCAGTTCAGCTCCATTTACTGTAGCAGAACACGTTTTACCTTTTCATTTCATTTGCTGCTGTTTTTGAACCAGCTGTGTTATTTTCAGGGTGGATATGGGGAGACCTGTGAGATTCTCATCCAGCACCATGCTAGATTATTCCAGATGCTAATCCAGATGACACAGAATGAGGACGTTAAAGAGAATATGGTAATAACATTTTATGTACATAACTGGAACTACATTCTCTATAAAATTGTGTTTGTTCATCAGAATCACCTTCAGTTCCTCTTTGCGCCTAAGAAAAGAGGCGCAAAGAGGAACTTTGCGCCATAGTTCTTTTAACTTCATAGTTAAAAGAACTATGAAGAAGTTCTTTTAACAACTTCTTCATAGTTGTTAAAAGAAATTTCAATACAAAAGTAAAAAAATTCAATTTATTCCAATTTGTGATAAAAAAATATGAAAATTTAACTTATTTTGACACAGAAAAGAGTATTTTTTGTAACCAAAGAGCTTCTAATTAAAAACAAGAGAATGACTTCTCTTTCTATTTCTGCTAAATGTTGAAGTAATAGCTTAACATTTGATGTATCTTTGTGGAAAGCTTCTTTTTTTAAAACAATTGTACCCATTGTTTGCTTTAACACACACACCTTGCTGTCATGATCAAATAAAAGACTGGACAAAAGATGAGTAAAAAGCCAGTTGAAGTTTAAGGAAGACCAATACACAAAAACTTTCCTTTATGTTAGAAAGCAGTTGCAAACAGAGTATGAACTATAAGTAATATGTTTGCATTTTTGTATTGTTTTGTAGCTCAGGCAGGTTTTGGAGCATGTGTCTCAGCAGAGTGACAGTCACTATCAGAAGGTTTTGACCAGTCTTGCAGAAGTGGCGACCACTAATGGACACAAACTTCTCAGGTGAAGTTACAGATTTGCAGCATTTGATTAAACCTTTTGTTTTATTTCTGATATATTGCATCTGAAACAAAACAGTTTACAAGCCACATACTTAACTGTGGCTTATAAAGTATTCATAGCCCTGGAACCTTTTCACATTTTTCATGCTACAATCTCCTACTTCGATGTATTTTATTGAAATTTTAAGTGACAGACCAACACATTGATGGAAAATTGTGCTTGGTTTTACAAATAATTCTGAAAAGTATGACATCCATGCCCTACCGCAAGCCTACCAAGATTGCGCTGCATGTAAATATCTAGGCCAGAAGAAAAGAACATTAATCAGTGAAGCAGCTGGAATGCCCATGGTAACTCTGGAGGAGCTGCAGAGATCCACAGCTAAAGTTTTTAGTCTGTTTTAGTTTTGATATTGACAAATGCTTTTCAAATGCCAACTGTTTGCAGCAAAAGGTGGTTTTACAACACATTAACTAAGGAGGGCTGAACACATATGTATGCTAAACTTTTTAAAATTTTAATTATCGAAGATGTCAAAGTGGTTTCTTTGTACCGCTTTGTGTTGGTTTGTGGCATAACTTAAGATGTAAAAGGTTTTATGCTGAAGATCAAGCCTGAAGATTTATGCTGGTCTGTCTCTGTGGAGACCATAACAAAGATGTAAATAAAGTCATGGTGAAAGTACACGTACCTTCACCATGTACCTTGTTCTAAGGCTGAATGTTTTCATGTATTTTTATGGTTGTACAAGTTAATTTGACACAACTGTGTTTTGTCCTTCTGTCAGTCTGTCCAGTAGTTATGAAGCGCAGATGAAAAGCCTTCTGAGAATAGTTCGTATTTTCTGCCATGTGTTCCGCCTCGGCCCTTCTTCTCCCAACAATGGTAACGATTTGGGCTACAATGGGAACAAGACGCCTCGGAGCCAGGTCTTTAAGGTTAGTACTAGGTGAGATCTAATATAGAATGATCAGTTTGACACACTGACAATTCTTTTTCATTTGCACCTCACCTTGAGGTACTTTACACATACAGCTCTTTCAAAATGGGAATGAGAATGCATGCTGGTTCAATTCTCGCTCCGTCCCTCTCCTGGTGGTGGGGATCAGAGGGCCTGCTGTCTTGATGTGGCAGCCTTGTTTGTGGCAGCCTTGTTTCTGTCAGACTGCCCCAGGGCAGTTGTGGCTACAGTGTAGTTCCTCATCATCAGTGTCTGAATGAGGGAATAAGGTGGTTCAGGAACATAAATACCTCGGTGTTCATCTGGACAACAGACTGGACTTGAGGCACAAAGTGAAGTGTCTATAAGAAGAGCCAGAGCAGATTGGACTGGAGCTAACATCTTTCAAGGTTTGCAGCAAGATGCTGCAGATCTTCTATCAGTCTGTTGTTAAGAGCATCATCTCTTCTGCTGTCATCTGTTGGGGCAGCAGAATCAGAATCAGGGACATAAAAAGGCTCAACAAACTGATAAAGAAGGCTGGTTCTGTTCTGGGGACGATGATAAGGCAAACAAAAAAGTCTTCATAAAATCACGAAAATTATGGACTTTCTTGAATTTTGCACCACTCTCCTCTTCGTTAGATTATCTTAAGAAAACAGAACATCTTCAGTCAGAGGCATCTTCAGATTCACTGTAATACAGACTGCTACATGAGATCTTTCCTGCCGACAGCGATCACTGTCTACAATAAGTCTTTAAGATTTTGAATTAATATGAGCTATAACAACATTTAATTTCCCTTTGGGATCACTAAGTATTTTTTAATTGAATTTGAATGATTGACCTAAAACTTCAACTACCTATTGTTTTAGTAATTGATTAATCTATTGATTATTCTGACAATCAGCTATTCTGATTGAAAAATTTTGAACATTCTGCAACTTTTTTGTTTAACCACTGAAGCTTTTTTTAATTCAATATTAGAAATGCGTAAGAAATTCCAATAAACCAACAAATCAATTCCTCTTTTAAATACAATAAAAAATAATTTTTTTTTTGCTTAAAATGCAGTAACAAAATTCCTTTGAACTCTTGAACGTTTGTAGTAAAGGATGCACCAGTAGCTAAAAAAATCTTCCAAACTTCAATGTGTGAAAATCAGTCAATACAGTGTATGGCTGGTCTGGTGGTTGTTTTTTTTTTTTTTCGGGTTGGCTGCGTCAAGATCTGTGGCCTCCATGTATAAGGCCCCACTCTAAACTCTGTGCCATGCAGTGATCCATTTTTCTTTATAATATCTTTAACTCATAGATAGTATGTTTTTTATAATGTGAAGCAAATGTTCCAAGAAGCCTCTGTCTTTTATTGCCTGAGTGGATGTAGCTTTTGATCTCCCATCCCTCTCTCTGTCTGTGTCTCTGCAGCCATTGGAGCTGCTATGGCATTCTCTTGATGAGTGGCTGATGCTCATCTCTACAGAGCTGGAAAGATCCACGAAGAACCCATCTTCGTCCTCTTCCAGCAGTGAGATAGCGTCCCTCCTGCTCAAGCAGCGGGAGTCAGACCCCTCCAGGACCACGCTTTCCTTGCTGGAAGGAGAAGCATATGTTGACGGGGAGGATGTGATCTCCATGACAGCCAATCGGCTCAGTGCGGTTATTCAGGCCTTCTACATGAGCTGCTCGTGTCAGATGCCACAGGGGTCAGTGCTTAGCATCCTGGCTTCACCTGACAAGCAGAATTGCCACTTCTTCCTGTCTCTGCACCACCCTCATCTTAGAAAATCCCATTGTTTGAATCTGAAAACCAAATGGCAAAGTGAGATTGTTGGGAATAAATAGGAACTTATTCCATTTGTTAATGGCAATAAATTCAGAGGGCGTTCCCTAGTGTGTCATTTATTTTAATCTTAGCTTTGAGGGTGTTTCCTAACATGTCATTTCCTTTCGCTTTAGCTTTGCAACTAGCTACAAGAGACAGAAGAAAAACACAGAATTAGTTATTCTCAATAGTATGACTAATGCTGATAGTCAAACTATTGATAAGTTAATCACCATAATTATCCTGGCTTTGATACAAACATTGTTGTAGTAAAATACTTGGCAAATGTTTCCATTATTATTATATTTCATGTGATGTGCATTTAATCCAGAACTGTGTGCACCCTTGTGCTGTGTCCTTAGCAACATGTCCTCTTTAGTGATCCATCATCATGTTCAGTTTTTACTTGAGTCGTTCTCGTCTTCTTCTTCTTCTCATTCTTCTATTTGCTTGTTCAGAATGACCTCCCCACGCTTTATAGAGTTTGTCTGCAAGCATGACGAGGTGCTGAAATGTTTTGTAACCAGGTGAGTCGATATGCCCCTGGCTATACATCAGACTCCTCTCACATTAGAGATGAAATATCGATCACACTGCTTATTTTGCTCCTAATTTGTTTCCACTGCTGTCTCCTTGTTTTTTGCGTCCCTGTGGATGTTTCCCCTCTGCCTTCTCTTTCCAGGAATCCAAAAATCATCTTTAACCATTTCCATTTTCTGCTCGAGTGTCCAGAGCTGATGTCACGTTTTATGCACATTATTAAGAACCAGGTATGAAAAAAGATTTGTGCTCTAAAATTTGTTGACTTACTTGTACATATGTTTATATTTTTGGCTGATTAAATATTCCTTCTGTTTTGGAATGGTGACAATAGGCATGGCACAGTATGAGATTCTCATGGTATTACCTTAAAACAATATGAACATAAATATGAAAACAAATTTAATTTTATGATCTCATCACAAACAGCAACAATTGCTTCTACTGCTACTATGAGAATATTACATTAGTTTTTTATGGTTACAGTGATGATCATCTGCAGATTTATTTGAATTTATGTAGATACTTAGCACACATAAATGTGAGAGCACTTTATGTGTGAGTGTGTGACAGTCTGTTTAACGTCAGGGTACTTAGTTTATGGACTTTACAAACCGGTTTATGTTTATTTTTCACAAATATTGAGTTCAAATATGAAGCTGCCTGATTGTTTTTGTCATTTTAGAAGATTTGTTTTTAAACAGAAGTACACAGTGGTGAAAAAGCTGTGTGTTAAAATAAATGTACTTAATTTACAGCTTATTCCTTTGTGTCAAACCAATCTTTATATTGTTAACTAATCAAACTTTTTTTTTACCCTGGAAAATATAACAAGCTGATATTATTTGATTAATTAGTCAAACCACATACGTACTTGGGTGGTTAGCCTGAATCCTAACCCTACAGTAGCATGTACTGTAAACAGACATGCTACTCTTAGCTTCCCAACTGTACTTGACAAAACTTGTCAAGGAAGAATGACAAGTTTTCTTCCTTTACTTTCTGCACAATGACTTTCTAATACCCTCTTGGAATCTCTTATAAGAGTGACTGGAGGAAAGTCAGAAACGGGTGTAGGAGGAGTAGAGCGGAGAAAAGCCCTGAAACTCTTTTTCTATTACATCTTTTTAAAAAAAAAAAAATTAAGAGAATTGTGTGAATAGCTTGAAGGAAAGCTGTTGTCAAACTTAACATCCTGGCATATATTGACATAAGGTGGCCCATCCTTGGTAAGAAGAAGCAGTTTGGCATGGAGCAGCAGTGGCTCTGAGGGGGTCCCAATAGTTGCCTTAATATTAGTGTAAGAGCCATATGATGGAAATAAGTAATTACTAATGTGACAGGAGCACACAATACTTGGGTGGTTGTTGTGTCGATGTGGGCATGGCTGTCATCAGCTGTCCTCACCACAGCACAGCTTTCCTCCCACTGCGCATTTTCTTGAAGCCTCAGAAAAATCACAATCAGGTTATAAAACAGTAGCTCAGCTCTTTCTTCTTCTTTTGTATCAGAAAAACAACTCACATTAGGTCGCATAGTAACAAAGCACAGCACATGGCGCCTGGAGGCAGGGCACTATACCCCCCACCATCAGGAGGCGGCACCCTGCTACAGAGCAGAGTCCGGCCGGTGGAAAAGCGGTCACTCCGAAATAGAGCCGAGCTGAGCTGCTGAAGTAGAGCCGGTGGAAAAGGGGCAATTTTCCCTTTGATCAACGAGTCCTTTTTGTTTTCCATTTTAAATATTTTTCTCTTGAGTTTTTTTGCTTTAATTTTTTGTGAAATGACCTTATGATTTCTGAAGGACACCATTTAAATAAAGCAAGTTATTAATTTCAATAGTAGTTGGAAAGCAGGGTCCGTTGTTCCGATAATTGGGACAAGTGGTGGCAGCCTTCTGGTTATTTATACCATTTTAAATACGCATTTCTGGGTACAAAGTACAAGTACAAAGGAAAGGTGAGCAGCTACATGCCTGCTCATGATTTTATACATCTGATTGTTTTTTGTGCACTGCATTTTTCAAAATTTGTCCCTACGCCAACTTTTAGTGCGAATCTGTGCACTCCTTTAGGCCCCTGGCATCTCTGCTTCTTTGGACTTGGGCATCAGATTGACTTAACTTATTCTTTATGTGACAGTTCTGTCTTTGTTTCCTTAGAGACTTTATAGAAAGTGACTTTGAAACTCCCTTCTCTTCACTTTAGCATCATTTAACAGCATGAGCTCTATGACAATAGCACTTGTCTTAAGTTTAATTTAAATGGCATCATAAATTTTAAGTGCTGCTCTGAGCTGTGCGCTGTTCACTTATTTTTTAGTACTTATATTTGAGCTGCAGCATTTGCACCTCGTTACCCATGGATTATAGCTCACTCGGGAGTAGGCTCTTGTTTTAATTACAGACTTTAACCTGGTGAATTTGATTTCACCTTCTGATTCGTTTTTTAGTGTGCCCTGCAGCCCTGAGGGAAAAGCCTTTGTCTTTTTTTCGTGCTCATCCTTCAGTCTACATCCATTGCTTAGGGAACAAAGGCATATATTATGCAAATAGACTCAATCCTCATCTCTGTATTACTAATGAGTGTTTCAGCTCCAAAGCCTTTCCAAGCCACCAGTTGTGACTGAAATATCCACAGCCTGAAAGTTGACAGCACAGAGAAGTGTTAATTAGTCTGGGAAATGCTGTGCAGTTTTGTTGAGTAAAGTCTTTGTTGTCCCCTCTAGCCCTTTAAGGATCGCTGTGAGTGGTTCTATGAGCATCTGCTGGCTGGCCAGCCAGACTCAGACATGGTGCATCGTCCTGTTAATGAGAGTGACATCCTTCTCATCCACAGAGGTGCCCACAGTCCTCACAGCACACTTCTGCCATACATGTCCAAGAGCTGCTTCCAG
Source organism: Poeciliopsis paucimaculata (assembly GCA_903067055.1). Classification (NCBI taxonomy): domain Eukaryota; kingdom Metazoa; phylum Chordata; class Actinopteri; order Cyprinodontiformes; family Poeciliidae; genus Poeciliopsis; species Poeciliopsis paucimaculata. The sequence continues at coordinate 48,082 of CAEGAD010082508.1, read as the reverse complement.
AAATCAGTTTTTCTCTTATGTTTTTAATATTGCTGTTGCAAAATGGAAAGTTGAAGTTATTAAGGGCACTAGCAAATCTAAACTTTAAGTAAGTGGTGCAAGCCAGCACTGTAGACAGTCTGAATGAGCAGGTCATAATCACGCCACCACTCCTGTCGTCATCCAACTTTGTAGCAGTTCTACAAATGCGAAATAAAAAGCAGATGAGAATATTTGATCTTCTTTGATCCCATTAGGCAGTAGTTCAAATGGCTCCATCCACTTAGCTTGCATCTTGTCAGTTGGCACCACTTCTGTAAAATCTGAACTCAGCGACCCATTTGCTCTGAAATCTGACAACTTCTGATGATTAACTCTGTCCAATTATTTGGAATTATTGTAGAAGCAGTGATGGCAGTTACTTTGAAAAAGTAACTTTAATTGGATTACTGATTACTTCTAGAAAAAGTAGCTTAGATTACTGATTACTTGGTTTAGAAAGTAACTAAGTTACATTAAAAGTAACTTTTTTAGTTACTTTCAGAAGCTGCTCCACCACCTGTAAAAATCACATTGATCTTTGCCAATACTTAATTGCAAGTTATTTTATAATGGTAACATCAACAATGTGTCTCCACTTATATGGTTGAACTAAAGGGGGATTGTTTAATGGTTGCAACAGTTGGAAAAAAATGTTAGTGCTTTTGTGTGTCCGGGAAATGATGGACAGGGAGAGTCTGACTAAAACTAACTGGATATGAGACAAATTCTGGGGTTTATGTCTGCTTACGTCCAAGCCCAAAAAGCGCAACCCGTGACTCATTAAATCTGCAAGCAACTTTAGAAAAAAAACGAGCCCAAAACCACTTAAAACAATCGGACTTGGTGAGCGAAACTCAAAATAGTTGAGTTTTGGGATGTTTTGCTGTTTTTCCAGCAACAAAATGCGCATCTCTCTTTTCCCTCCACTGTTTATGTTTCTGTCGCTGCTGATACTGCCGCATAGAAATGACGGTTACTCCCCAAGACACGTAGCGGAAATAATATAAAATTACAAAAAAAAATAGTACTGCACAGTAACGCAAAGTGATTTTGATTAGTAACTGTAGTCTGACTACTGGAATTGAAATAGCAACACTTTAGATAACTCGTTACTGAAAATGTGGTCCGACGTCAATAAAGTCTTATGTTACTGACATCATTGCTTAGAACAGGGGTGTCCAAACTGGGTCCTGGAAGGCTGGCATCCTGCATGTTTTAGTTCTCTCCCTAGTTTAATGCACCTGACTCAAATGATGGCTCATTAGAGGCCTAAGAAGAACACTGACATGCTGAAAAGGTTGGTAAAACCAGGGAGAGAACTGAAATGTGCAGGATGCCAGCCCTCCAGGACCCACTTTGGGCACCCCTGCACCAAACATTTCAGTTGCTTACAATTTCTTTCAAAGAATATAAACTTAGATATACAGAAATCATTATAATTGTCCATGGTAGATGTTTTTGGCCACTAGAAGGACTGGGAAGACAGAATAAGGTCAAATGCTTTGAGTTTAAAACCCAGTAAAATCACAGTGAGCCAGATAAGAAATCTTCCAAATCAATCTTCTCAGGAGCAGTATTTGCTTCTTCAGATTCCAATGTTTATGTCTGGTGAAACTTGTTAAAGCTGCGCTGCTGTTGTGCTTCACACTCAGACTCCATATTCAGGAGCAGCTGTGAGATGGTTTCCAAGTCCACTAATGAGAAGCTCAAACAGGGTATAGCTGTCCGCTTTCATGGTGAAGAAGGCATGGTGAGTTTCTATATTCATATTACATTCATAGACATAAAACTTTGCAAAAAAATTACATGCTATAACTTATATTTTTACTGCCTCAAGTTTAGCATTTTGTCCATAGCCATCTAGTTTTTAAAAAAATAGGAAGTGATAAACCATAGCAATTGTTTGATGCCATTGAACAGTGGCTGTTTAATTAATTAGTCGATTAATTAATGCATTGTATTTGTCAGCCACTTTCAAGACACCCAATTACAAGAAAAAACAATACAGGAGTAGACTAAAAATAAAAACCAGATGAAGAAGGATTAACAAAATGAAAAAAGAAATATCTACTAACGAAGGCCGACTGGAACAGATGTGTTTTGATTTGGGATTTGAAAGTAAAAATAGAGTCAATAAGTTGAGAGCTCCAGTTGGGGAGCAGAGTGAGAAAAGGCTCCTCAAATGTTGAAATATGTCACATTGTAGTTTTTTTAGAGCCTTCCTACATCAAGTTTGACTAAAACAGGAAAGTGTTAACAAACGTCTCTGTCCTTTAGACAGACAGGTTTAGGTAATAGCTGGAAGAAAATGTGGAAGGAAGATAGTCAGTTCTGACACTTTGTCTGTTTGTCAGTACCTTTTGGAGGAATGAAAAAAGTCCATTTTCTGCTGCACTCTGATCAGCGTGGTGAGTTGTGTTGGGTGTCTGTGTTTCAGGGCCAGGGTGTGGTTCGGGAGTGGTTTGATATTCTGTCTAATGAAATTATCAACCCTGACTACGCTCTGTTCACCCAGTCAGCTGATGGTATGCAGCAAATTACCTACAGTGATAACTTCAAATGGCAAATGCTGAACTGCAGTGCGCTGTGCTTTCCTTCTGCATAGGAACAACCTTTCAGCCCAACAGCAACTCCTCGGTGAATCCAGACCATCTGAACTACTTCCAGTTTGCGGGTCAGATTTTGGGTCTGGCTCTCTACCACCGGCAGCTGGTCAACATCTACTTCACCCGCTCCTTCTATAAACACATACTGGGTAGAAAACACAAAGATATCTAGATGTTAAACAAAGGCTCATGACATTTGTATTTGTGAAAAACATATGGTTATTTGTAACTATTGTTGCATCAGTTTTTTAAAAGTCTATTTCTGTTCAGTCAAAGTAAAAAAAGGGATTGAAATTTGTTTTCTTGGGAATCTTCTGTTCAGGTTGATCAACTCAACTGTTTTCCTCATTTATCAACTTTTTCTGTACAGCTAGCAAAACCAAAATAGGTTGATAAATCAGCTTCCAACTTCCCTCAAAGGACAGGCTGAGACTGTGTGGCACAAACGCATACAAAAAAGGCAAGATGGAAGAAGGCAAAAAACCCCCATCCAAACTAACTATATTGGAGAAAAAGTCATATTCCCATTGCAGAATAGTTTTCATTCATTTTTATTTTTTGGCACACTTAAATGTTTCAGATCATCTAACAAATTTAGATATGCAAAGATAACTTGATTAAATAGAAAATGCTGTCTTTTAAATGAGGATTTAAAAGACTTATTATAACTTATTATAATAAGTTATAATAAGTTATAACTTATTATAACTTATAATAAGTTATAAGTCAACTTATAACTTATTATAAGTTAAAAATCTATAAAGCTTGATCAAGTCCAGAGAATCCCAACATGCTTTACCCCACATCCAGTCATTCACTCATTCACACACACACATTCACATGCTAATTGTGGTAAGTCAGACACAGTGGTGACAGTGTGATGGCTGGGGCTGCTTTGTTGTAATTAGTGGAATCATTAATCCTGCTTCATGCCACAAAATCCTGAAAGAGAATGTCAGTCCATCAGTTTGACTTAAAGCTCAAGGGGTTGCTTTGTTTTCATGTTAAGCTCAGTTGTGATAGCTTTTTTCCAATACATCATCATTTGAAGACTGCGTTTAATATTTACTCAGGTTATATTTTTGCTGATCTGTAACATTTCAGTGTCACAGTCAAACAAAATCTGTAGGTGTTCCAGAGCTGTGTGTGAGGGATGTTTTGGAAGTTCAGGTCATCTGAACAACTTGATTGTAAGTTAACTATCATCTTAACAGTCAGTGCTAAAGTCTTTGGAGCATCAGAATAATCAGCATCCAGTAGCATCCGTTTTTTGATGCTGGTGAGACCGACTAAGATTTCCTTCCTACTGACATATTAATTTGTCATATTAATATTAATATGGCATTAATATTAGTCATATAAATGACTAATATAATAAAGTTGGCATATTAATATGTCAGCAGAAGTGTGCATTTTAAATAACTGCACACTTCCCTTGCGCTTCCCTTGCTTTAACTTTTTTACTATGACAACAAATGTCAAATACGGTTTTCAAAGCAAAATATTTCTCTTGTTAATCCTGATTATGTATAATCTTTTTGTTGCCAGGTATTCCAGTGAATTATCAGGATGTGTCATCTATTGATCCAGAGTATGCTAAAAATCTGCAGTGGATCTTGGACAATGACATCAGTGACCTGGGTCTGGAGCTGACCTTTTCTGTGGAGACAGATGTGTTTGGAGCCATGGAGGAAGTGCCACTCAAACCTGGAGGGAGCAGCATCCTTGTCACTCAAGACAACAAGGTTAGTTACCACTGAACACATGTTTGGCTCTGGTATCATACAAAACGTGTGTTTCCATTACTGTATGTGATGCACGCTGTAAAGGCATGAAGAGGTAAGTTATTTTGCAAAAAAGATTTTAAGATTTAATTGGATGTTGACTTGTTATAAAATGAGCATACTTGTATTAGAAGCCGTGAAACCCAAAAATAATTCTTACCACTGGCAAATGTAGGTTTACAAAACTGTTTTAATTTAGCTACCATGTTTCTTCTGAAAGAAATAACAATGTTTTTGAGCAGTCCAGCTTCCCTTCATGGGTGACTGGGGGGGCTGGCAGGCCCCCGGCCCGGCCTGGGCCTGGAGGGGGCCTGGATGGGAGGCAGAATATAGAGCTTTGGAACCAATGTCACTGCGTATGACGTTTACGTCTCGCTCAGTCGCTCGTCACCAACACCAACCACATACCAAAACAAACTTTATTCCGCTGTTTTCATTGTGTTACAGACGGCAGTGAAGTTGTTTTCAAGTTGGATATTAGATATCCGCGTCTGCGGAGCTTTTAGCTCAAGGTTGATCCGATTTATGAACTCTAATTTCGGCCAGCTGTTCTCTACCGCTCCCTCCTCAAGCGCTCGGAGGTTCACTTGGAGACCGTCAATTTCCGAACTAAACACTCCTGTAAATAAATGCTTTCCCTTGTGACCAACTGATACAAAAAGTGGTAATTCATGCTATTACACGAGGCACACTATCCTCTATTAAAATTTTAAGTCCTATTCAATATTTTAAATAATTTTAATATTAAATAATGTTTTCTTCAATAGCTTCCAAATTGTGTGAAATTATACTAGACTGTATAAATGACGTGGCGATGTCAGGGACTGAAGGTTGAGTTATAGTTGCTGTAGGAACTATTGCTCCATTTTCAGTTAAATCTTAGAATTTAGATTATTTATCCATCCATCCATTTTCTTCCGCTTATCCGGGGTCAAGTCGCGGGGGTAGCAGTTTAAGATTATTATTTTCTAGTTGATTTATAATTAGAATTTTTGTTTAATTTGTTATTTAAAATATGTTCTTTGGTCAGAAATTCACTTAATTATTTAATTAATTTCTGTTTGGATGTGGGTGTTTCACAGTATAAATAGGTAGGTTTGTAGTAGCTTATTATGCACATAGGTGGTCATATGTTTTTTTTTTTTTTTTTTTTTTTTTTACCAGTCAGACAATCTATCCAATCGGTCAGCCAGTTTGTCACCAGTCAAAGAACAGGTGCAGGAATCAGAGCGGAAGAAGTAGGGGAATCCTGTTAGGCCTGTAACTTGTTTTGTTGGAGTAGTGGAATAAAACAAAGACCGTTTGACCGTTTTTGATCTTTTGAACTGTGTAAGCCAGAATCACCATGGTGACTATTTAAGTTGAATTCACCTTTTGCTTTGATCACCTTTAAGGCTTAAGTTTTTTTTTATTTTTGAATTTGAATTTTGGGACAAATAGTCACTACAGTCACTTTCAGCAGTTCAGGTTGAGCTTTTTTGAGCCAAGGCAGCAGTATGGTATTTATAGTTAAGGTTGACATTGGAGCCGCCTGGAAAAGCATTTCCAGATCGTCCAGTTTGTGTGAACGGCGGCGTGCGCGATACGTGCCGATCCAGAAGAGCATGAGATGCTGCGACACGCTGCGCATGTGGCGCGTTCCGCTGTGTACCCGCTTCAGCGCGTGATCGGTTCAATGCGTCAACAATAAACATAGCTGCAGCAGTTACTAGCTGCTCCAGGCTCTGAGTTGAAATTGATAAAGTGTCAAAATGATCCGATCGCTCTCCGCGGTTCTGAACTACATTGAATTTATGTTGTTTCGTCAGATGGATTTCAGAATGACATAGTCAGTGGTGGTTAAACTTGTAAGCTCCTCTGTTGGGGGCATATCTATGTTGTAAAGTGAAGTTATCAAGAGCTTTATTATTTTGGTATAGGGCCCGGTCATTAGTCCCGCTCCCCTGCCTGACGCTGACTTGTTCTGCTAGTAATACAGACAATATCTCTCCTCTGTACGTGAAACTATTGCTTGACTGTTCTTGTTTTGCTGAATGTGTATTCAGGTAAAAACTTTGCTGGCATGTGACAGTCAATGAATATTGTATATACAATCTATCATAGACAACCAGACCCGCCTGCTTCTTGCATTATTATTTTTAACAAACCAGAATCACTTGGATCTGATGAGAGTTTTTCTTCCGGTTTTAAACTTGATAATATTTATTGTGGTTGAATCTGATTATAGTGACTTTTCAAATCAGCTATAGTATGTCTACCATCAGCCAAAAGATTGTTGTTTTTGGTTAATGCCTCCTCATGTAGTTCTGCAGTTCTCCTGCAGGTGGTACTGTCTTGTAAGGCTTTGACAAACCGCCCGAGGAAAGAATAACTATGCATGAACTCCGTCCTTCTCTTGTCCGTCTGTATTTGTGAAGGACTTTGATCAGGGATTGAATGTTTTTCTCAGGCGGAGTATGTCCAGCTGGTGACGGAGTTGAGGATGACACGAGCCATCCAGCCTCAGATAAACGCCTTCTTGCAAGGATTCCACACCTTCATCCCCCCGTCGCTCATCCAGCTTTTTGATGAATATGAATTGGTACGTGTTTCTCCTCCCCCTCTCTGCTCTCCTCTGTGTTACTGTTCCCCTCTGTGTGCCACCCCTCACATTTGATGAAGGATTGATTTGCCATGAGGAGAGGGGCGGCTTGTGTCACCTTGGAACCCGATTCTCTTCAACTCCATTAGGCTCTTTTCTTTATTTTCTTTTGGACAATTTTGCATCATGCATGGATCAGTGTGCACGCAACTCTCCAACCTGGAATCTCTTCATGGTGCCATGTTTTCAGGTCAACTCAACAGTCAATTTAGTGGCAACAGCTTTTCCATTTTCCCTCTGGCTGACTGCTTTTGGCACTGAGATGCTACTTAGAATTTGAAGTGAGGAGTTTTTGTTTTGCAGCTAAAACAGCTTTTCTGTTGCAATTGTTTTCTCCATGAATATAAGACAAAACATAAATCATTAATATAAACACATAGTGTCATATTTCCACCATGACAAAAATATGTAATATCATTTAAAGTTTCTAATAGTTTTATGTGGATTCCTCCTCCTCATCATCATCATCAACTTTATTTATGAAGCACTTTATACACAGACAGGACCAAAGTGCTGTACACAATCATAAAATGCAAGGCAGTTATAAAATAGAAAATATTGAATATAAAATACATATTAATATACAGACACAGTAAAACAAAGTGAAATATCTCAGATTGAGCCAAACGCCAAAGAAAAAAGATGAGTCTTAAGAAAATGAGTGTTGAAATACTAACGTAAGGCCATGCATCAAATAAAAGAACCATGTTGTTTATTACTTCAGAAGAATATTAATTATCTAAACAGTAACATGTAGAAAATACTGAGTAATTATGTTCAAATTTTCAAGTCTCAGAAATCTAAGAATCTAAAGCTTCCAATCTCTGAAATCTATTTCTACAAAAACAAAATCAATTTACTCAAATGAGAAAAGCAGTAGATCATATTATTACTCAAGTAAAAAGTAGAGTGAACTACCAACCTCTAAACATGGATAACAAAATTAGTAGCCTGTTGTTAACAACCTTAAGTGATATGTTGTCATGGAAAAGCAAGTCATCATTTAGCTAATATTATTTGCATCCAGATACTTACTCGACATGTTTGAGATTAAAAACTGTGCAAAGTACTTTCCCTTTTGCTGGATTACTGTCATGGTTCTACCACACATTGGTGCCGCTCTGCACAACAGCGTCTCTTTGCCTCCTCATGGGTGTAAAATTGGTGTGAGTGACTTAACGCTTAATGTTAAAAAACATGTTACAACATATTAGCAATGGATTAAAATGTTGTAACGACTGAAAATCTACTTTCAGAAATCTACTTCTATCTACAATATGGGATTGTCGAGACCATTGCTCCTGGTGGGGACATTTTCTTGGTCCACATGAGGGGAAATGCTGTAATAGGGCTAGGTTTAGGGATAAGATATGAATTGACTTTTGGTTAGGGTTAGGGTTACTGTAAGGGTTAGGCTGTAGAAAATGAATAGAAGTCAATGTAATCTCCACAAGATACAAAACCATGACTCTGTGTGTGTGTGTGTGTGCGTGTGCGTGTGCGTGTGTGTGTGCGTGTGGGCGGGTGTGTGTGTGTGTGTGTCTACAGGAGCTCCTGCTATCAGGGATGCCAGAGATGGATGTGGAGGATTGGTGCAGAAACACTGAGTACACCAGCGGCTATGACCCTGAAGATCCTGTAATCCAGGTGGCCTGCTCTGTCCACTCAGCTAACTTCACCATGTTGACACATAACATGTATGCCTTTCAGGATCAATTTCACGTAATGTTATTATTTATTACAGAATTACCTTTTTGACTGACCTTCCAATGTTCAACATGATCATGCCAAAATCGATCAAAACACTGTGATTATTGATAGAGGAAGCCATGGCTATCTTGTTACTTAAAATTCATTGCATAAACTATTACCATAATACACAGATGAATATTTGGTTCCAGGCACTGATATTTTAAAAGCAGAAAAAATAGAAGCAAATATTGATTTTTACGGAGTCGCCCAACTGTTGTAGTATAGAAGATGTAAGATGTTCCTAGCCTTCTGTGTTTAAGACCTTAAACACAGGTTTAAGTTTTCTGAAAATATAACTTTACAGCTTGGGTTGGACCACAGGTAACTGAACATTGAAGTCATGGTGACATTGGCTTCAGGGCTGACCCAAGCCTCCATGGGGCCCTAAGTGAAATTTGGTTTTGGGGCCCTCTATTTTTGCTAACGATGTGGATTGCTGGACTCAACAGTTAGACGATTACATCATTCACACACCTATTATAAACTTATTGCATCTCTGATAGAGCTGTTTACATTATATCCTATGCATGTATAATATAGGATACATTTATCAGCCAGTCGATTTCTGGGAGTCGATTTCCTTAATTTTGGGGGATCATGATTGGCTGATACTTAATTGTGAGGCCCATCTTATTCCCTAATCTTATCTTGGTCAGCAAAGGTTTATAAATCAGTCTCTGTCCTCTTCTGCTCTGCAGCGAGAGGTTTGACTGACAGACCAACCAGATCATGTCTGTACATTTACAGTTAACAATATTCACCCCACTGTTGCCAACTCAGTGACTTTCTTGCGACAATTTTTGACATTTAAGACAAAAAAAAAAGAAACAAAAATCAGCCAAAGTCAAAATCAGCAGGTCAGGTTATCTGTAACTATGGATCAGCCAGAAAACTGCAATCAGTGCAGCCAATAGCACATATTCATGACATTCTTTGATTAAATAAATTTCTCTTAAGTGTTACTCCAATAGCTAAAAATGTAATTTTCAGGTGAGTTTTTCTCCCCTGAGAATGTGGACCGGTACCGGTACTGGACTGATTCTGAGCCTTCAAATGATTTTAACAGAAGTTTCACATAACTTAGAAGTTGATGTTAAAATAATGTTTGTTTCAACCACATAAGTGGTCATGCTCAGCAGCAAACAACATATTCCCCCAATAACATTTTTTTCCTTTTTGCCGATAAAATAATGATTTCTCCATACATTATCAAATATATATTATTGTAAAAACAAATCACTTCATAATGAAAGTGTGTTTTTGTTATTATGACATAAAAATGGTTACTAAAACAATATATTAGCTTCACTGAGTGGGGCCCTAAGTGGCTGCTTACTTTGCTTTGCCTTTGGCTGGGTCTGGTTGGCTTCACTTCCTGTTTAGCAAGCAGCTAATCTGTCTCCATGTCTGCAGTGGTTTTGGAAGGTGGTGAGGAGTCTCACCCAGGAGGAACGTGTCTTATTGCTGCAGTTTGTCACTGGAAGGTTGGTCTGCTGTGGTTCTGATTACAGAATGATTACCTTTTAGTCAAAAATAACATGATCTGAATCAGTTCCAGGGTTCCTCATGGTGGCTTTGCCTTTCTCATGGGTGGCAGTGGTTTGCAGAAGTTCACCATTGCTGCAGTGCCATATACCTCCAACTTGTTGCCTACTTCCAGCACCTGGTGAGTTACATTTTATTTGCTTTTCCTCTATGGCGTCATTATTATGCCAAAAGTTGAGAAAGTAAATTAGACCCCAAGCGAGGGGAATTGAGATTGCGAACGTATGGATCCACACACGCGCAGGATGTCTCCTTTCGTTCGCTGTCTCCTGCTTCTGCTTGTTCGAGGTTAAGGTTCTTGGCTGCCAGTGGGCGGATCCAGCCAGAGTTCTATCACAGGACATGATTAGCTGCATTCCCTGATCATGTGTGATTGGGCAAAGAGGAAGATGAAGAAGGGGACTCGCTGAGTTAGGACAGCAGCATTGCAGACCATCAGGAGGCAAGTTGCACATATCTTGAATGCACAGTATTCTTGGTGAAACAGAATATTTCTGTAGCTTGATATTCAGTTAAAATATTGTGGTAACCTACTTTATTTGCCAGCAGCTGATGAAAGCTAATGCTAGCAGACTAGCCTGTCTTATCTGTTTATGCCAGTTTAGCAGGAACAGTTAGTTGGGTGGTTGTCGTGTTAAGGAGGAGTGTCCTTGCTAATGAAGGCGAACCCTCTTAAGAAAACTGTAAGAGTCTGGCTAACATTGTTTAAGATTACTTATCAGAGTGTCATTCTATATTGTATAATTGTTTCTAATGACTGCACAGCAGAGATGTACACAGAGGCTTGAACTCCTGCCTCTGTGTACAGGCAGGAGTTCAAGCCTGCCTGTAGTTCAAGGAGGCAGGCTTGAACTACAGGCAAGGAGTTCAAGGAGGCAACTTGGGGCCTCCTTGATGCCCCAAGTTGCCTTTGTTAGGGCATTTTTTTCTTTGTGTGCTTGGAGCCCTGTCTATGCCCCTCAACAATAACTACTTTTAAAACATGGCTAAACTATTCTGGCTTCTGTCAATTATATGGTTACTTTTAACCTCTGACCTCCGAGATGCAGATTGTGAAGTGAAATGATTATGCTGTGTGTTTCTTATCATGGTAGAGGGGGGAAAAAACTGGGCCCTCCAACTATTAAGATATAGCCAGGAATGTTTTTTTTAATTACACTTTTTGTAAACAAAAATTTAGGCCTGCTATTGGTGTTAAAGAAAATCATTTCATATGTCTGACGTTTTAGGCAGACCTGTGAAGACTGTTACAGTAATCAACACAACTAAAAATAAACATATGATCTAGATTTTTTTGATCTTGAGAAGGATAAGATCTCATGAATATATTTTGTCTCTCTGCCTTCCAAACCTGAATCTCTGAGGCACAACAATAACAGAAAAATAGCTCGCCCCTCTGAGCTTTTTTTTATTATTATTTTTAAAGCAATCTGCAACTTAGTGTAGGTCAACCAGTCAATTATTATTGTTTAGTGAGACACAAAAGGAATTTAAGAAATGTTATAATGTATTAAATAATTCTTGCTTAATGAGGAACTATCTCTCCTATGCTTTTTCTCGTTTACAATCTCAGATCAACACAGCCCTGACTTTCAGCCAGAGCAGCTAGACTACCTTTGCTTTGCATTATCCCCTTCTGATGACTATGACAGAATATAAAAAGCCTATATTGTCCTGCAAATTGGAAATTTAAGGATACTTTAATGCCTCTGTATTAAATTCTTGATGAAAATTTGTTGTAAGGTGTTTTAAAATCTTATTCCATGAGCCCCTTTTTATATTTGATCACCTGATTCTCCTAACATCTTTGCACAGGCCTGCTGCACAGTAATAATGAAAACAGACATCAACACTGTAATATATTGATATTTATGATGTACTGGTGCTGGTTCAAGTTAGTGGCGTTACTAATACCCACCACTGCTTGCTCGCATGTAAGGTTGTGACATTATGTTCTGTTGTCTAGGTTACCAATAAAAACAACCAAAGCTTCCACATTGGTGCCATTTGATATACTTTAGATATAACGGTTTAACACTACAAAGCAACAAATCAGTTAAAAAATGCTTTATTAGTCCCAAAGGGAAATCAAACGTTGTAGCTCATTACTTAAGGTTCTTCAGTTTGATTGCAGTAGCCAGGAAAGATCTTCTGTAGCAGTCTGTATTACAACATACATGAAGAAGCCTCTGACTGAAGACACTCTGCTCTTTATGAAACTGCAGTTTCATAAAGAGATGGACAGAGTTGTCCATAATTTTCTTAATTTTATGAAGAGTCCTTCTTTACATTGTGATCCCAAGAGGTCCCACAGTCGTCCCCAGAACAGAACGGGAACCATAACAGAACCAGAACCATAACAGAACCAGTCTTCTTTATCAGGCTGTTGAGCCTTTTTTATGTCCCTGGTTCTGATGCTGCTGCCCCAACAGATGACAGCAGAAGAGATGATGCTCTTAACAACAGACTGAAGATCTGTAGCATCTGCTTATCTTCCTCCTCTTACAGACACTTCACTGTTGGGACTCCAGTCCAGTCTGTTGTCCAGATAAACACTAAGGTATTCATATTGATCCACCACCTCCACGTGTTCTCTCATGATAGAAATGAGTTTGATCTTTCATCCTGTTTCTCCTGAAATCTATAATCATGTCCTCTATTTTGATCACATTTAAGCTAAGGTGATTGTTTCCACACCATGCCACAAAGCAGTCCATTAGCTCTCTGTACTCAACTTCTTGTCCATCTCTGATATTGTAAAATGAACATTTTTACTTTGTACTCAGTACTTTAATGTTTTTTTTTCTTCTATTTTATAGTGTAGAATTAATACTTGAAAAAATTATCTGATCAGTTCTGCCAGTGATTACGATTTACAACTCGTGGAAACATTAACATCCACAACTCGAAGAAAACTGAGTTACAACATTTCATTTCCCTTGTCGGATCAATAAAGCGTATTTCAATTCAACTTAATATTTCTAAATACAGAATATGTAGCATAGAAATATCAACTTGGAGCTGAGCTCTTAATCTCTCAGTCTGGTCAAGTATAAACATTCAAAATCAAGAGGAAGACTTTTATCAGGAAAACTCACTGTCATTGCTGAAAGGCTGGAATTTAGACGCCCAATCAGAGGATTAGGGAATGTAGCCGATCATGTGTAGTGGTAAAAGACTGGATGGATCCGCTCACCGAAGCCAAAAATATTAACTGCGAGCGAGCCGAGACATTCTTTTATACTCTCAAGCATTTACATTCCACTGGTGGAGCAATTCTGTCTCTTTTACTCTCTTGACTTTTTGTATGATAATGACTTCATATTTCTCTTTATTTTACCTTAATTTTCTTAACTTTAGTTTATTTAGAATTTTCCTGCAATATTTTTAACATTTGCCTTAACATTTCATGATCTTGGTTTGCTTCTGGGTCACCAGGAACCCACTTACAAGTCTACTGTGACCTTTCCTGGCCTGTTACTTGTTCTGTTCACTGAGCAAAGTGTGAAACTGCTCTTCTTTCAGTTGAACCCGGTATGCAACAAAGATCAGTACAACGGTTGGCTTATGTAAAAATTAACATTGATTAAAGGGAATATTATGCATTTTTCAGGCACATGAGTGCCATTTTTTTCAGAACTATCAAATAAAAATGTTATCCTCCATAATAAAACTACTGTATGCATCAAACATGACTGAAAAACAATTTGATGCCGGGCTGCACAGTGGCACAGCCGGTAGCTCTGTTGCCTTGCAGCTCACCAGGCCCGTAATACACTGGGGAAAAACTGGAATGTAAGGGTTTACATCTGTGGTGATGGTAATTTTTAATTGCGATGTCCCATTCAGGTTTTATTTTGCATTCAACTCATTTATTCAGAGTCTCATCCAATACAGAATCTCAGTCAGATACTTCCAAAATACTTTTAAACAATACATTTATTTTTGTATTCTATCATTTAATAAAACAGAACTGAGGCTATGTTGGTCATATTTTTCTCTATTTACTACAATGATTTCTTGTCTATGACATCATAGCATTCATTGTGGAACTGCTAAACAAGGTCATGGATGTCAGTGGAGACACAATAATCAGGGATTCAGACCAAAGCATTGTAGTTCTACTTGTTATAGACCATAAGTGAATGATTTACATGTGAAAATTAAGGATTTTAAAGCATGACATGTCCACTCTAAAGCTTTGTTCAGTTCATGCTTCACAGTCCTCCTGTTCAGCAGGTCTGGGAAGTGAATCAAGGATTCCTACCGGTTCTGCGTCCTGGGTGGATTAAACAATAAGTGGTCTAATGTCAGTGATATCAGCAGAATCCCATCAGTACTGTGCTAGGAAATGCAGTTTGATCAGTCTTTTTTCAGTAGGCAGGAACCAAAAGGCATCAAAAAACTCACATCGATATTCATGGTTTCATTTTGTAAAATGCTACAAACCTGATGCTTAAACCAAGCTCATTTACTGCTACACCACTTTTTGCTACTCTTGCGGTTGGTCCTTCTGCTCTCTGTATGAGAAAATTCAACACAGTGGAGAGACTCAGTGTTATAGAAAAAGGTCAGAGGTCACCCATCTCTCCTGAGCCTTTAGACCCACTGAGCTTACATTGGTATTTTGGGTAAAGCCAGCACTTCTGGTAAAACTGAACATTTTGACTTGTCTACTTGATTTAGTTTAAATGTCTTTAAACTAAATTAGCTCATTAGCTGCTTGTCATAAAGCCCTGAGGCACTTTGTGTTTCTATCCTTCCTGACATGGTAACTAGCACATCTGAATATTCTTAGAGGGAAGAGTTTCTTCCAGGCAAACACATCACAGGGACAGAAAGGAGTTTAGCTTTAGGGAGAGAAAAACAGAAAATGTTTGAGAATTGGCAAAAAAAAAACAAAAAAAAATTAGGGTTATATACCAACTTATAAAGAAAAACTTGAAAGAAAATTTTCCTGCTTCAAAAACAAATTTAGTTTGTTTGTAATTAATAGAATAATAAAACAAAAGTATCTACAGTACAAAAAAGCCTAAATTTGTCCTAAAAGGCAGTTAAGCCAACAATTAACATTAACAATCCATTCCTTAGATAAACAAAATACTGAAGCAACTTTTTAATAATTGTTATTAAATAAGAACATAAGTAAAAATGAGTATGGGAGAGGTTATAAAGTGCAGCGTCTGTATCTTTTACCTATCCTAAAGTAAAATAAGACCCTTATTAAATCACAAACACTGAAGTCATCCTGTACGTCACTCAAGGCTTGGTGCAAATAAGAATTGAATATTTTTGCATGTGGTTTCAAGATCTAATTAGTTTATAACTCAATAAAATTGGGGATGTGGAAGAATATCACTTCCACAAATCTGACATCCATAAAATACCTTTAAACTTGATGCTCAGCTGAAGACATCTGTCATCTCTGCCCTGCTTGTTGGTCTGAACAGTCTGCAAGCACTTGATCAAACACCTCCAGAATAGGGAGGGGTTTCAGTTTGGTGGCCAGAGGATTTTTCTTTGATGCACATCTTCATCATAATCATCATCACAATAATAGTAAATCAAACAGCTCTTTTTAAAACACCCAAAGATGTCAGGGAGGGATTGACAATCCATAGCTTCACTCATGACTTTATTTGAGCCACACCTGTTACCATGACAATCAACCTGCTAACTGTCAGTTTTTCCTTCATTTTTTAGCATCAACATGCTGAAACTGCCAGAATATCCGAACCAGGAGGTTCTCCGAGACCGACTGCTGGTAGCTCTGCACTGTGGGAGCTATGGATACACCATGGCCTAAACACTCTGCTGCTGTCAGGGCCTCCAGTTCTGCACAGTTGCTAATCTCAAACTGAAATAGAGGTTGTTGTCGTCATCATTGTTATTTTTTTAGTATAATGCTGTTGAACCTCTGGTTCTGCACACTTTTAGTTGTTTGAGGCATTGTATCAGCAAAATGGTAGTTAATATTTCATCACAATTTACTGGTCAATCAATGCTGTTTACGTTTAAAGACTTTCTGCATAAGATGCACAAAAATGGTAGGAATCAATGGGAATGCTGAACATTCCATATCAGAGGAGTTTGAGGAGCTTTCTCATGTTCCAGCAGCTGATCACTTTTATGTGCAATTATTATATATGTACATATATATATATACACACACACACAAAATTCCCACACCCGTGTGTGTATAACATCTGTAAGTTTTTGCACTGACTGTGTGGTGTTATACTGTACTGTGGGCTGAATGTAAAGATATTTGCAGGCAGAAGCGAACCACATGATATATTGAATCCTGGTTTTGAAACATCCACTGAGCGGATACAAAATCCCCATAAAAGTGTGTGTAAATCGATGAATGCTTGGCGCCACAAACTCCATGGAACCATTTCCTACCTGAAAAACTCGGGTAGGAAACTACATGACCAACTGGCACCAAAACCTCATGGAAAAGCTGATAATGTCATGTTCCTGATGTCAGATAGCATTTCCAACTCATCTTTATTATTTATGTATTGGTTTGCTTCTGATAAAAACCACGTATTGATGTGCTCATCACTGATCTTGAGTTCAGCTCCCATGTCAAGTGTTTGAAGAAATAAAAAGCTTGTCATGGTACATGAACCACTGAGGATGAGATCTGTTAGCGGAAACCAAAATGATACTGAACATTCTAGTTGTTCCACACAAAGAAATCAAATTTAGTTGTTTTTTTTTAACCATATAATAATGAAAAATTCCATGGAATAAATATTTAAATTCTAAGTTTTATTTGTCAGCGCCTGTCAAAACATCCATTCACCTGTTGTGTCTGAATGGATCTGAACTGGCTGTGCTCTCCCACAGGGGGATTACTGGGAGCTTAAAAAGGATTCAAGGACATTTTCATTCAGGTGTGTCTGTGTAGAATTAAACCGTTTTCACCTCAAAAAGTAAATCAGTCATTCTCCTAACAGCAATTTAAAAACTCAATACCACCTATAAAATCATATCAGCACTGGCTGCTCTGATCAAACTCCATGTCTACAATTAAACTTGAAAGCAAGAGGTGCCGTTGCTGCCCACAATTATCCACCCATAAGCAGAGGGTCATGTCATGTTCTTGGTTTATCTCTGGTTGAAAATCTTGTGGCTGTTTTAAGGATTTCATTTCCCTGTGCTGGAGAAGAACTGAACTGATCTGTGTTGATGAGTCCAAAGTGTTTTCCATTTGTTGTCAGAGCTGCTGGAGCTCTCCCATCATGTCATGTGATTGACTGTACTGACTCGGTCTGCATTAGATGTTTTGCTATTGCCTTTGTCTGAAATGAAGTCCAATATTCTAAGTGAAAGTCTTTTGTTTGTACTTGCCCAAACATTTGGCTTGCAGTGCCAAAACAGTGAAATCTCTTCCATCTCTGTTATTGTTGTTGGTGCAAAATCCTCCTGAAAATGTGGAGAGGATGTTGTGAATAAGGTGTAGAGCTTTGTTTTCTCTCTAAAGGGAATTAAGACATCCATTAATATACCGGTTCATGTGTTAGTGTTGTTTTCAGTTCTTGCCTGAATTGCTGATAGAAACTGAGGATGTTGTAAAAGGAGTCTTTATAAATATTGTACTGTACATTTCTTCAGCAGAAAATTATGTATTTTACTTTGAAATACTTGTAATTAGATTTCCTGAAATAAAGGAAATGATTTGGCAACAACTCCCTGAGACAATAATTCAACAGAACAGCAGGAACAGATCATGTCTTTTAAAAATGACACTTTGAAAGCAAAGAGATTTGCTCTCTTAGTTGTTCCACATTGGAGTTTATTTCAAAATAAGATTTAGATTTTTGAATATGAATGTTGTGTAGCTCTGTGACAGTATCAGATGCTGATATCAGAAGATGATGCTGGAATATCACTTACTAAAAGATGCATTTATTCATAGCATTAGTTTATTGTTACATCTGGAAGGCCGATATGTCAAAAATTCAGATTTCAGTAATGACATTCAGGGTATCCTTCAGAGAAATAAAGTAACCATCCAGACTTTATGCTGTCAAAGCTGTCTTTTTTTTTTTTTTTCTTTAACTGAACAAAATTTTCTTGATATATTGTAGAGTTCAAGAAAATGTGTTTTATGTAACTGAGCATGGCATAGAGAAATATATTTTATTGTATTTATTTTTAAATAATCACATTTTCTGAATGGTTGAAAGAAGTGACATGACTTTCTATTTCAGCTAATGGACACATGGTATTTAAGATTACAGTGTTGCATTAGATCTATAAAAAACATTTATAATGTACAAATGTGGGCTTAAAAATATATATTTCATACATGTTTCAATCTGACAATGATTTCTAATTTACTGTATATAACTATGGTATACAATATAACTAGCTGCAACTTATAACCTTATAGTTTCCAAGTTCATCGATTTTTCAAATAAATTCATTCAACTGACTTATTGTAACTTTAATCAGTTTCTAATTTTAAATGTAATATTTATATAATATTAAGCAAGTGGAGCTCATGTTTGTGCAGGGGTACGATGTTAAAAAAATAGACCTTATACCTACTTCCTGCTCTCAATATTCTGTACTTCACCTCTTGCTTCCTTATCAGTTGGCTTAGTTTTCATGTTTTCATTCTTTCATACACCTTCTTGACAGAGACAGATTCACTTCTCCACCTTTTGCCATGTGGAGTTATTGCCTCTGCTTTCACACTTGCTGATTACATCTGTTAACGCTGTCCTCTCTCAGGAATGCACACTGCTCTGGCTGAAAAACACTTTATTTCTTCAAACTCCCACCCTGTGCTTTTGCTCCCACTCCCAGTCATAATATATCCTCTTCATTCATTCTCTCAGGTTTAACATGGACACCTGCTCATATCAAATGTTCTTATTGGAGCCAAAAGTTCAGTGGTAAAAAAAAAACCTGGAGTCTTTATTATCTTGTCATTTTATGACTTACCTTAAATAAAACACTTGAGAATTTTGTTATGCAGTCCATTATTTTTCTCTACATAATCCTTGTTTGTCCCACAATTCAAAACCCTACCTGCTAGTTTTTTTGTCCACAAGCATGATTGCGTGTGTGTGTGTGCGTGTGTGTGTGTGAGTGAGAGAGTTTAGCCTTTCTCATCTTGTAAGCCCCATTTTTTCCAACAAATAATTTACATTGTGATGACTCGCTGCTTTCTATGGGGTCCAAATGGATGTCAATCCAAATGCTTTGCAAAGATAGTACTAGTGTGTGTGTGTGGGCGTGGCCTTGTATTTAATACATTGTAAGAAAACCATCTTCCTAACACATAGCACCGCATCATGTGACTGATTGGTCCTTATGAGGCTTGTGAATAAAGACAATTATAAAGTCATGCTTCTCATGTCCCTCCTGGCAGCTCACCATGCCCCCTGGGGGCCGCGCCCCACTAGTTCAGAAGAACTGCCTTAAATACTATTTTCAAATGCAAAGTTTATAAGTGCTTTGTAGGCCTCTTGGTGTATGACTGTAGAATGAAGAAAGTTAAAGGGATCCATGATTAGTTGTAACAGACCATATTTAAAACAGTACAGTAACAATACTGTAGGCTGTTTAGGTTTTATAAATGTTAATGAAATATTGTCAAATGAATGTCGCCCTGTTCATGCTGCAATGCATTCTGGGTAAATGACATCTACTTGGTTCAACTGCACTAGCCTAACGTCATTTAGCCTTTTCAAATTGAACAGGAGTGCATTGAAGTCGATGGGAATGTAGAAATCAGAAGAGGTGATGAAGGTGAGGAGGAACAAACAGAGGAAGAGGATGGAGACAGCTGTTGGAGGTGCTGTTTGCTGCTACTGCTGCCATCTTCAGCTTCCTAAATGAAACAATGACTGACACTTACCTCTGGTTGACTGTGTGATCCAGTAAGTACTTCTATAGCTGTGTGTCTGGTAACGGCTGTTTAGGGTTTGGCCTTCAGTCCGGTGTTGGTCTGTAGTTTCAGCACTCGAGGCAGAAGCAATAGCTCTGCTAGCATATAGAAGACCTTCCACTGCCTGTTTCTGATGTTTCTTCCAGTGTCCTCTATTTGGCGGTGGCGAGGTTTAGGCGTTTGTGGATAAAAACTGCATTTGTTTTTAGTTTAAGGTTACCATCACCTGATAGAGCTGACGATAGAGTCATCAGTTTTGCTCACACGACTGACTCAAAGTCTGGCGAGAAATGCTCAAGAAGTTGTGTTCAGTTCTCGTCCACTGAGCTCTTTTCATGTGGGAAGTGATCCATATTCACCTCACTGTTTTTTGTTTTTTAATAGAAGTCAGCAGCGACACAGTGTGGCATTACCTAAAATTACACAAGTCAAACGCTACCTAATCTGTAGGCACCATCTGAGTCTTTGTTAAAGTCAAAAGTGAACATTGCTGTCAGTTTTAGACCCCAACATATTGGGCTCCCATGTCTTTGAAACATATTTTAATTTTACAAGGTCTCTGCTAAAATGGTCCAGCCTCCAGTTCCCCCACATACAAACTTGATATGTAAAGTGAAGCAATAATTCACCTATCCATGCCATACTCATGTATGTATAGTATGGGTAATAAGTACTTGTTCCAGCTCTCCCCAGATCTTTGACTAGATCCTCCCGTGTAGTTCTGGGCTGATCCCTCATGTTATCATGATCATTGATTCTCCACAAGGTGAGATCTTGAATGTGTCCCAGTCCAAGGGTGAATGATGGTGATCTTGAGTTTTGTCGTTTTCTAATAATCACACCAATTGTGGTTGCCGTCTCATTAAACTGTTTGCTTTTATTTCTGTAGTCCATCCCAGCCTTGTGCAGATCTTTTTTTTGTCCCTGTAGTCCTTAGACCAGGGGTCCCTAAAGTCGGTCCTCAAGGGCCGGCATTCTGTATGTTGTAGTTTTCTCCCTGGTTTAACGCACCTGAATCAAATGATGGCTCGTTAGAAGGCCTAAGAAGAACACTGACATGCTGAAAAGGTTGTCGGTACCACCAGGGAGAGAACTAAAATATGCAGGATGCCGGCCCTTGAGGACCCACTTTGGGCACTCCTGCCTTAGACAGTTCTTTGGTCTTGTCCATGGTGGAAAGCTTGGCATCTGCTAGATTGAGAGTGTGCTCGCGTATCTTCTACACAGCTCAACTGATTCAAGTAAGTGCAGTAAATCCAGCTCATTAGTTTGTAAAATCCAGAATTTTTGCTGGTTGCTAGACAATGAGACGTGTATTTAATCAATAAAGTTCTAGTTTAAAGTAAATATGTTGGGCTTCTCATGGGCACATAAATTGTTGATTTAAAAATCATACAATGTAATTTTCCCTTTTTCTTGTTTTAATATGCGTCTCACAGCTGAGGTGTACTTATAATGAAAATTGCAGAGCTCTCCATTCTTTGAAAGACGCATTAAAATGACAGCTGCTGAGGCTCGACTTATTGGAGAGCACCATGAATGAATGTTCTACAGATATTCCATGTTTAGCACTGCAAGTGCAGGGTCTCAGAAAACAGGACTCCAGATTCAATAACTTTGGTGTCTGTTTTTTGTTGTTTTTTTTCTAAGCTTTATGGTTAGGATTTTATGGGAACCCCTTTTTTCTCAACTCTAAGTAACTTAATATTTCATCTAATAAAAGAATTTATGTTGTTGCTCTGAATTTTTTATTATTTGCATTCTACTTTGCTCACATGTGGTGTTTGTATAAAATGTACAATGGTATCGTTTGATCCTTTCAAAGTCTGCTGCCTTCCCACCTCTGTTACTCTCCAGATCCCCCAATCCCAGTTCATTGAAGTAGACTGCAACCCTCACTGTTGCTTACTGGGATTGGGCTACAACCTTAATGTGCTCTGGCATTCTTGTTACAGGTGCTGCTTTCACTTATTAATTTAGGCTTTTGGGGATTACAGGGGCCTGAGTCACAGCCCAACAAGAGAAATGGATTTTGTAAAAGCCTGCATTGTTAATCATGCTGAATACACAAAATGTGTCAGGAAGTCTGAATAACATTTGCAACTGTTTCTGCTCAGTCAAAATAGTCTCTCCTCATTCTGCACACAACTTCAGACCAAATATTAAAATACACACAAACAGTGAACATCAACATGACTGATTTATGCAGAGTCAAATCCTTAAAGGTAAAAATTAAACAGAAAAAAACTGTTCAATACTTCTCAGCATCCCCCTCAGCCAAAAAAGGTAAAAATGCCAGGAAACCTTCTCTTTAAAAATAACC
Organism: Poeciliopsis paucimaculata; assembly: GCA_903067055.1. Taxonomy (NCBI): domain Eukaryota; kingdom Metazoa; phylum Chordata; class Actinopteri; order Cyprinodontiformes; family Poeciliidae; genus Poeciliopsis; species Poeciliopsis paucimaculata. The sequence continues at coordinate 25,500 of CAEGAD010082508.1, read as the reverse complement.
CTATAAATATTTAATTGGACTCTTAAAACTTATTGCAACTGTACTTTGTAGTTAGTTTTCCTAGTATTATTTTTTTTAATAATGTTTTGATATTCTCCATATGCTGTCATTAAGAGTAATTTCATCAGCAAGAAATGTAGACTTTGAGGCTTCTTTTTTTCTCCCGTTGCCATGGTGAATTGCATTCTTCCATTGATAAGAGCTTTTTGTATTCTCCCGCTCACACTTAACTCAGAGGTAACTTGACTCAGAATCAAGTTACTTTGTTGATATCTCTTGTTCTGAAACCTAAAATCCTGAGTAGATTTATTCAGAGCTTGTTAACCCTGCTTTCTGAAACAAGACCTTAGGGGCCAAACATTTTTAAATAAATGGCACATATCCCTACAATTGTAACTAAACCCCAGAGACACAAAATCAAGACAAAAATTGTAATTTTAATTAAAGGTTTGCCCTGAAAGTGACCCTCCCAGAAAATTTTGGGAGTATTAAGGTAAAGATATAGCAGTAGCAGACGATGTCCAAACCCAGCATGATACAAATGGAGCAATGAAAAGGAAACATGTACATCTGTAAACAAAGCATTGTGTGTTGCCTCTTGATAACAGGAGCTTCCATTTAAAAGGGCATAAATCAGGACGACCTTCAACCAAGACAAACAGCTAAAAGCAGCTAAGAGGGGCGCTGGGTGGTTCAGTTGGTGGCACACACATGCCGTGTGCTGAGGCTGTGGCGATTGTTGTGGATTTGATTCTGGATCTCAGGGCCTTTGCTGCATCACTTCCCCTTCTCTCCTCCCTACTTCCTGTTGTTTTAAAGGCCAGTAGAGCCTAAATAAAACATTTAATAAATAAAATGGCAAACAAAGCACACCTCTGTCAGGAAATCTGCCAATGATTTCATTTGGATTCTATTCAACATTTCTGGACAGTTCTTCTTCCTTCTCCTTCTTCTTGCTTATTTGTGGTTGGCAAGCAAAGCTTTACTATGCTTCTCTACCACAGGTGAGCACTTAAATAGAGCAGTAAATTTACTTCAGCCAGTAAATCCCTGCCTGAGTTTTCTATGAAAGGAAGTGAATTCTGTAGGAAGACTTCATACTAAATACTGAAACTTCATGAAAACATTTAGTAAGCAGCAATAAAAACATAAGAGACAATAACAGATATGACACCCAACAAGAGCAAAAAGAGTGATCGTTAGTACTGATTGACTACATCATCTGGTCGACTATTGCTTGTGACTGGATCCATGAATCAGCTGATGACACTGGAGAGAAGGAGGACAGTGTAAATGCCTCTGGTTTATTGTTGATTCTTGGATCCTCATCCTACTCTTGCTTTGCCTGACCTTTCTCAAAGGAAAGGTCAAGGTTACTGTGAAGATCACTACATGTGATCTTTTGTTCATTGCTTCACAACACTGTGAAAGGCTCAAACCATCAAAGTGCAGATTAACTACTTTAAAATCAGTGTTTCTTTGTGTAGGTGTCTGGAATATCTTATCCTCTGACCTTGGCTCTTTGTGCTTGACTGTTATAAATACACATTAGTTTTGTGTTGCTTTTGAAGGGTCAGCTGTCAACACAGTAATTATGTTTCTGCAGTTGAACTCTCTCCTTCTGTTTGTCATTAATTCTGATTATGGGAATTATAGTAAAGCTAGTTTCTTGTTAAAGATGCATTTTTGCAAATATTTAAAACTTTTCCCAATAATTGTGCAGAGACCTTATTGTAAATATGTTTTAAGGGGAGACATATTTATTACTAAAAAGGAAGCCTGAGGTTACCAGGTTCATATGGAAATAATACATATAATGGCACTTGATTATCAAGGGCGTTATATCTATAAAAATAGTCATTTTAATTCATTTATACTAAAATGGCAGAAACATTTTCTTTATAATTCTCATAAGGAATCTTTCTGGGTGTCCTTACAAAAGTAAAATACATTGACTAATGCATTAATGGAAATATATTGTAATGTATTCTAATACATTATTTTCACATTACATTTTCTGATAAATATTTTAAATGCATTATATAAGATTAATGCATTATGGAATATACCACATATTTATGAAAATATATATTTTGTATATTACAAAATATACAAATGATTGCTGCTTTCAATATATTCTATATATAGTAAACATGAATATGTTTAAGCAACCTATTGTAGAATATATTAATTATATTTGACAAGCTGATGTGGAGAATTACACAGTGGCGGAGTTGCCTTGCAGCAAGAAGGTCCTGGGTTTGATTCCTGGCCCAGGGTCTACATAGAGTTTGCATGCTGGGTTGGGGTTCCTCCCACAGTCCAAAAACATGACTGTTAGTGTGCATGTTGTCCTGGTTGGTTGTCCTGCAAGAGGACCTGTCCTGTCCTCTTGCCAGAAACAACAGGCACCAGGACCCCTCCTCCAAGGGACAAGATGGCTGGAAAGAGGCAGACAGAGCTGGGATCAACCAGCAACCAGTAGCTGACTGGCAGTACTCACTGTGTTACCTTGGTGCCACATGCCCCAAATATACCTTTTATTGGTTTGTTGCTCTGTATGCTAAAAGTGAATAAGTGGACTTTTAAACAGTTAAATCTAGTCAAAATGTTTGACAAAAAGAGAAGGCATGAGGCAAACATTGTTGCTTCACCTCCTCCTTCTTTTGACATCTCACGCTCCACCGAAACCTGGGAATCTCTGTCCTCTTCCACTGAGGGATCAATCGGGTAGGCGCTGCTTTCCTGTTGTAGTTATTAGTGTGGTTTGTGAAGAAAAAGAAGAAGAAAAAGTAGGCTATGCAGGCATGTGTGTATGTGTGAGTTATTGCTCTATGAAGTAACAAGGCAGAAAACACAAAAATAAAGTCAAAAACATCATACAGTCGCCAACTGTATGATGTTTTTACAGAAACCAGTTTTAAACAGAAACCAGTAACAAACATTACATTTTGTGACACATAAATATGTTGGTGAATGATGGGTAGGTTAACCCTTGATTTAAAGGAAGTCAGTGTTTCAGCTGTTTGCTCCAGATTTGTTGTGTATAGAAGCTAAATGCTGCTTCTCCTCGTTTGGTTCTGGTTCTGGATACAGAGCAGAACCAGACCCAGAACCTGAGGGGTCTGGAAGGTTGATACAACAGCAGCAGTTCTTTAATGTATTGTGGTGCTATTGTGGCAATGTGGCCTTTTTGAATTATTTTGATGTTTTATTTTTACATTTGCTGTGTTTCCTTTGGATTAATCAGCTTTGCTGTGATATTTTGAAAGTATTTAATTTTGCTGTGTTATGTTTATTTTGGATTCATTTGGGATTGCTGTGTTGCTTGTTTTGCTAATTTTTTAAATGTATATTTCATTTTGAGACTTCAATTGCCGCCCATGGCACAGCCAGACACACCCGCTGACAGCTCGCACAGGTGTTCTTCATCAGCTGCAGCAGCAACAAGCCAGAAATGGTGGAAATAAAAATAGAATATTATCAAATTAGCTGCCCAGGGCTGGACAGAAGCAGGGAAGCAGCAGGCAGCCGGTGAGCACAGCAGTGGGACTGGGGGCCTGCAAAGCAGGGCCACAACATGCATTCCATCCAGATGAGGAGTCAGCCTAGACCTCCATACTCAGCCTAGACCTCCATACTTGACCAAAGAACATACTTCGGTGTTCTTTGGTCAAGGCCAAAGAACACCGTACAGCCGGTGAGAGGACCACGCTTAAACTGTTTCTGTCTTATTCAAAGACTTTTGTTCATTGGGCTGCCTTTAGATTTGCCAACTGCATTTTTATTTAATTTACTGTAATAAATTATTGTGAACTGCATCCTGCTGGTTTTTAAAACATTGCTTCCATTTAGTTAGTTGCCCTGGTTGTGAGCTTTAAGGTCCAGCCACAGCCCATCTTCAATAACCTTGACTGAGGGACAGAGGTTGTTGGTTAAGATCTTCTGATACTCGGCTCCATCCATCGTCCCTCAACATGGTGCAGTTGTCTTGTCCCCTTTGCAGAAAACCATCCCAAAGATTGTTTGCACCCCCATGCCTCATTGTTGGGATGGTGCCGTGGGACTGCAATCATCCTTCTTTCTCCAAAAATGAACATTGGAATTTAGACTGAAAAGCTCTACTTTTGTCTCATCAGAATTAGAATAGAATTCAATGTTGTCTCTGTACACACATACCAGGAGTCATCAACCCAAAATGCTGAAAGAGCCATATTGGACCAAAAAAAACCACAAATCTGTCTTGAGCCAAAAATGAAAAGCTTTATATATGGCTTATAATGAAAGCAAAACAGGCTTTAAGTGTTTATATTGGCTATTTTATCAAAATGACTAAGTGCATACATTCATGAGCATTCATGATTCAATGTTTATTTTCCTGCTGTGCATCCTGGACAGAATGACGCACCACATAAATCCGTTGTACGATTGTGCTTTAAGTTTACCTTCCGTTACAATATTAATGTTTTATGTTTTGTTGGACATGGATAAATAGCGTCCCTCACACCTCCCACCAAAAGAACATCGATATATTGAGAATTATGAGCACAAAATACTAAAGAAAAAAACTGCTGCTACAATAGCAAACAACAGTAGAATAATTGAATGTGCAGGTGGATGGGTGGGAGATGGAAAGACAGGCAGATGTGTGAATCTGAAAGGCTGTCACTGACGTCTTACTGATATATAGAACATTTTGCAGTATCTGGGAAGTATATGGACAAAATGTTGACTACAGTGTACAAGTGACTTGTATCAATAACTTCGAAGGTCTGGCCTATATTGCTCTTAATTGTTTTAACTGTGGCAAACTTATTGTTTGAATTGTGATGCTTTTGTTTTGAAGGGACAATTTCCTGTTACTGCAAAGGCAGCCTAACTGCAATCAAAAAACAGAAGATAAGTTGTATCACAGCTTATCAACTGTATCTTATTAGCAACACAATGTATGTTTATGCTGTTAATAAGTACTTGCTTTAAATATTGTGTGATTGAAATTGTGGATTTGTTTAATTGTATGCCAAAACCAAAATTATTTCAAGTAGTAAACATGTTGAGTTTAGAGGGTTCATTGCCATTACATCTTAATATCATCAGTAAAGTGTCATCCTTCGTAAAATCACCCAAAATCCAAAACAAACCAAGATCCCAACACTTTTAAGCAGGAAATCCACACACCCCTTTACTTTCTTTTCCTTGGAGAGAAATATGTTGGCTATGATAAATACAGGGAAGACCACATAGAAATGAGAAACACTTCTGCAGGGCTGTATTAGCTGAGCTGCTTTTGATTCATTACTGTTGTTACATGACTGATAAATTTCTCAGGTGGCCAACAACCTTGGCTGCAGTGACAACTGTGGATTAAAACATTTTCTGTCTCCTTTTCAGCAAGGTGATGAGTGGATGAAGGGTTTACATGGGCAAGCAGTATTTGCCTTCACAACCATTCTTTTCCTACCCCTCCTCTTTATGGTGCTCTGAGAGATAAAGACAAAATGGATGGTTGTAATGGTAATGAAACAGCTGGCTGCAAGGCAAAGCCTGACTTCAAAATGGATGTAGAGGCAGAATAAGGAATGTTGTTACATTAAATCTCCCCAGTGTTTCAATTTTGCTTTCTCATTTACTTTAGTGTATTTCCATTGCCCTGTTCTAGTTTCACAAAGAAAATGTAAAAACATGTTGATGACTGCTTATAGGTCTGTGAAGTTTTTGGCAGTCTCAGAATTTTTTGTCAGCCATTTACTATGCAAAGTGAGGCAACTGGTCATTTTGTTATCTTGGCAAGTCAGTTTGTTGTAAATAGCTCTGGAGTTATCTGAGCGGCACAGTCATTCGGTTAGAAGTAATTGGATAATTAATTTAGTTCTAGACAGTTCAAACAGATTTTTGTCTCATGCCCTCTACAACCAGGAGGTTCTCATAAACTCATGATTGATGCGCCTCAGAATAAAGATGTGATCTTATGTCATTGCATGTCTGAATTACTCAGATTGAATGTTGTTCTTTTCTTCCAGTTATCCTTATAGTGCAGACAGTCTGAATGAAAATGAGTGGCTTCTAGACATGCCAAATCTGGTTTGTATTTTTCCCCTGTAACTTTATGACTGAACCAACAACGTCATACTTTTAGTTTTCAAAACATTTTTTGGCTTTCCTTTGTTATAACTGGACTCAGAGTACGGAAGCCTAACAGGTTTCTTCGTACGTGGGAGGCTGACATCGTGCCAAACTCAAAAACATGGATGAAGGTATTTATATGGTGGAATAAGGGATTTATGAACTTTATAAATAACATCTTAAAAATATAAAAGTTAATGCAGGTCCCAATATTAAAACAGAAGAAAAGATAACAAAAATTCTTTTGTTGGTAAAAACAATAAAATGTTGACCTACATTAGAGGAAAGTTTTTTTGAAATTGAAAGTCTCGTATAATGTCAGGCATTGATTGGAAGGTAAGTTGATTATTACATAAAAAGTTGGATGATTTGTATTTATAGTTGCCCTAACCTTATGTTGTTGACAAATCTACTGCCTCCTATTGGTGCAAGTCATCTTTTGTTAATTTATTTATTTTTATTTCCTTCATTTAACCAGATAAACCCTGTTGAAATCTGAATTTTCAAGAGGGACCTGGGCAGAAGTCTGCAATACAGAGCAACCTGGCTACAAAATAAAACTAATGAATAAATATGCACAAGTGTATATATATATTAGCGCCAACACCACAGTAACGTACCTTCTAGATTTTATGGTGGTAGGTAGTTACTTTTGGCAAATTGTATTTTTATCAGAAATGTTACAGGGTGGCTAATCATTTCACTAACAAATTTGTTTTGTTATATTTCTGGTCTTTTGTCTCCAAGCCTGGAACAAGAATAGCATTACTGTGCTTCATCAAGAAGTCAACATCCTCAGCTGATCTGCATCTGTGACTTGAGTTCAATTTAATTTCATAATAAGATTTTTCCTGTAGTGACCTTCTGCTAAAGAAATTCTAGATAAATGTAGATTCCTGTGTGTTTTGTGACAGAGATTTTGAGATAATACACTCTTTTTTCAATAGCAACTTCATGAAAGTTTTTGGAAAGGTTTTCAAAACTGGATCTTATAGAAGAAGTCTATTCCACTTTTAAGTTTTGATATATTTAACTTTGATGTTCTAACAGTGGATACAATAATACAATTAAAGTAGTTAGATTATGATATTAACGATTTAATACTCTGGCTAAGTTTTTATGCACAAATAAAAACTACAGTGTCAGTCTACAGTGACACTGGGAAAGAGCACAGCAGGTATCATGGTTAGTCAGTGGAGAAGCAACAGCGCATGCAGGCAACACTTTAGTCTCAAACCAAACAAAAAAAACGTATAAAAGTGAACGCGGACCACACAGAGTATAAAAAGTTCTGCCAGGCTCCACTCAACCCTCTTATAATTGCATGAGGGGTAAAAGTCCACTTAGTCATTTTTAGCTAGCTTCACTGCATAGTCACATTTGGCTCTTTACCAAAGAGTTCAACTGCTGACAGTATTTTTGCAATTAAAACAAAATGAAAAATGCCATGAATATACTGTAATATGCTTGTTATTTTTACAAACAAAAACAAATTTTAACAGCCAACAGAGAGCCGAAAACCGTAAGTAGATATCAATATAGAAGATAAAACGCATAAAAGAACCAATTTTTACAGCAATCAGTTTCTCTGTGGCTTCACAAAAATATCTCGATGGGCCCTGTGTAAGTTGTTCAAAATAACTTGTCTTCTTTCCATAGCTGACTATTAGATGAGCAAAAAGAAAGAAAACAAAAAAACTATTGATACAATTACATTTCAACCTTACAGCAAAATGTATCTGCTCTGGGAAAAATATGGGTAGGCATTTGACCTGGACACTTAAATGGACAGTTCAGACCCCAGTGGGCTTGATGTCTTTTTTTTTCCTTTTTTTTTTTGATCCCAACACTCTTTCTTTCGTTGGAAAGAAAACATCACCACAGTTCTAGAAATACTGCATTTTCTAGAATGCAATATTTGAATGCAGTATTGTGCCGCATAATTCTGTATGCGGCACAAATACAGAATTATTATTTCATTTTTAGGCAGATTTGGCCCAGACCCGGAGCTGGCACATGTGCGTAAACCCATGTGACTGTTGTGTGATCTGGAGCCTTAATGAATTTGGTAAAGATCTCATTGCTGTAGGTTTTGTCTGTGCTTCTGTCTGTATTTAGACACACACAGAGATGCCAGTCACAGATTCTCAGATTTGCTTGCAGTTTGTGTAAATGCCTTTTGGGGTTCTAGCTGACTGGCAGAGCAGACCAATGGCCCCAATGGCCCCTCCTTGGTCCACTCAGCTCCCCCATTTGTTGCTGCTTCCTATTTTAGCATACAAACCAATGAAAAAGATGGCGACCCCAAAATAAGGACTATGAAATCTTTGTCTCAAGGTGCCTCTCGGCAACTGCAGAACTGTCCACCAACCACAGAAAGTTTCTGGCGCCAGGACATGGAGGTATTCACCTCAACAGTACTCGGCTACATCCAACACTGTGTTAACACCATCACAGTGGAGAAGCACATGCAGGTGTTTCCAAACCAGAAGCCCTGGAAGAATAAAGAAGTCAAGTAACTGCTGATGGATATAAATAGTGTTTTCAGATCTTGGGACAGGGATCTGTACAGTTGTGCCTCAGCCTCTTTGAAGAGAGGCATCAGAGAGGCTAAGGTAAACTACAACCACTGAATTGAGGAGGAATTCAGCAGCAACACCTATCGGCAGGTGTGACAAGCAAGGAGTCCAGCACATCACCAACTTTAGATTCAGCATACCTCCAAAATCTTAATTACTTCTTCACCCGTTTAGAGTCACTAGCAGAGCCCCAGCTGTAGCTGATATCCCTCCACAGCGGGAGTGGAGTATGGAGAACCCTGAGGGCTGTGAACCCCAGAAAGCTGTTGGTGTAATGGAGAGGGTCTGTGCAGACCAGCTAGCCTGGGTTTTTAGCATCTTTAATGACTCCCTCACCCGTTGCTCCATCCCACCATGCATAAAGTCCTCTGCTGTCATCCCTCTGCCAAAAAAGAACATTACCAGTCTCAATGACTACAGGCCAGTGGCACTAAGCCCCATCATTATGAAGTCATTTCAGAAACTGGTCCAGAGTCGCATCACTTCTTGTTTCCCAACCAAACTCAACCTGAGTTGTTTGCATACAGAACCAACCAGTCTACAGAGGATGCCGTCACTGCCGCTGTACACACCACATCGACTCACATGGAACAGCAAAGGAGGTAAGCGAGGCTGCTCTTCCTGGACTTCAGCTCGGCTTTTAACATCATCATTCCGAGCAAACTGGGAAGAAACTGGGGACCTGGGTCGCCACCATAACACATGCTACTGGATCATGTTCTTCCTGACAAACTGCTCTCAGAGGGTGAGAATAAGATCCCACCTGATCTCAACTCTGAGCACCAGCACCGACTCTCCACAAGGATGTGTGCTAAGCCCCCTATTCTGCACCCTCTATACCCATGACTGGAGTCCCACCTCCCAAACAATACCATCATAAAGTTTGCTGATGATACCACGATAATGGACCTTACCACAAGGGCCGCGTTTCATTGGCTGCTGCCCATTCTACGTAGCAGCTGCGCTACCACGTGCGTAGCTGTCTCACAAACACAATCTAATGTAGCGCCAGACTACTTTGTGGACTAGCAGACCGGCAGAAAGTTTTCGCATCAACAATCGAAACAGAATGGTTCTCCATCACCAGTGGGGTATCTGTGGTGGTAATGTCAGGAATCCTGATCATATTTGCGGTAGTAAAATTCACAGATTTCCAAAATCAGAAGCAGAATGTCTTGCTAGGATCAAAGCTTGTGCACAACTGCATGAGCAGCTCAACCTTCATAGGATCAGCAAGAACAAAGGAGTGTGTGCTGGTGTAAGTATTATTGATCTGTTTTCTTTCTGTCTGAAAAAAAGAAAATCAATAATAAACACATCCATCCTGTTAGCTAAGTGCAACATAACTGCAATACTGTTAATAGCTCTACACATTGAAGCCTGTCTGCTACAGTGTCTTACGTTAGCTAAACAATATGTAATGTATATCTGACATACATTAAAGATTTTATTTTAGCAGAAAAGGCTTTTGATTAAACTGTTACTCATGTTAGTCACTCTAACACCTAGTACAGTGCCGATGCACTCAAACATTAGCCAACAGGAATCACCCAGTGATTTCAAAAGTAACCTACAAAATGATGAATGTCCGACTTAACCAGCCTTGCAAGAACAATAAGCATCGCAGCTATATTGATGATATGTTTTCCTCATCGACCGAAAGCATTTTGCTGTGACGTGCATAATGTTGGAGGCATCGTGTGGCTCAAACACCTTAATATCATCCAAAAAAGATAACATGAACTTGTTAGTTCCTCTGTCCATTGTTGTAACTGATATTTGGTGAAAATCCGGCAGAAATGACGCACTAACTGACCATCAGTCCAAGTGGAAGACACCATGTTTACATAGAAACAAAACGCCACGAGGCTTTGTTTGTGAGACTTTCAGCCACGTGAGATTTTCTAGGCCGGTTGTAAGCTTGGTAAGGTCCCTGGAGCTCATCTCTGGAGGAGATGAGACCGCATACGGAGTGGAGGTGGAACGACTATCTGTTTGGTGCACCAATAACAACCTCTGTTTGAACACTAAGTGAAAGGAACTGATTCTTGACTTTACGAGGTGTAAATCAGACACCCATCATTATAAATGGGGAGAGGGGGAAGATGGTGCCAAATTTCAAGTTCCTGGGCACCTACATCTTTGAAGATCTCACCTGGATGCCAACTCTACTTCAGTCCTGAAGAAGGCACAATAGAGACTGTAATTCCGAGGATTCTCAGGAAGAACCACCTGAAAACTTGGTGTCCTTCTATCACTGCTCTGTGGAGTTTGTGTTGAGCCACTCAACACATGGCATCTCGCTGTTGTTCTCCAGCTGCACTGCAGCAGAGAGGAAGCAGCTCCAGAGGGTCATAAAGACCACCTTGGCACTGATTGGCCACCCTCTTCCAACTCTAAAGGAGATGTATTGGACCTGCTGCCTCCTGAGAGCCCACAGCATCATCACACCCTGGAGACCACCTCTTCAAACTCCTGCCCTCAGGGAGGCATTTCAGGGCAATAAAATAAACTTGATCATTTATTTATTTTTTCCTTAACATCCCAGTTGTTTTGTTTCTGCTATATTTTTATATGTATTGTGATAGACTGATTTACACTTGGTGTTTTTAAAATTTAGTTGTGCTTTCTTTGTACACAGTGATAATAAAAGGAATTCTGATTCATTTATTATTTCTTTATGTTTTCAACTTATAATTTTAAGGGATGTTTTTACATGACCTTGTCCTTGTCAGTATTCAATGTGTCTGTTTGTGCTGCTCCAGTGTACGCCACAGGTCCGAGTCCTGTCCTGATGAACATTGTTCCATGTTTCCCCCACTCCCAATACCCACTGTCCTGTATGAGCTCTCAAATAAAGGCCAATAAAATTTGAAAAAAAATAAATAAATACAAATTGGCTCTTTGGGAGCAACTAAAGTTTTCTTGAGTTAAATGACTGTAATTTTATGCACATCTAATGTATTAGAAGTTATATTACATGTGAGGTATTCAGTTTTTTTCTGAATGTCTGGGTTTCATCCCAACTCTCATCTCATTATGCAAAATAAACACAGACCACATGGGATGTCTCAAAGCTCCCTAGTGTTCAGTAGCTTATAAAGAGGCCTCATTAAAGTGATTACTCTGATTAGTCTGTGAATGCATCCTGGAGTGAAACATTCTAATAATCTGAAACTGCCTCCATCCAGCTCTGATTGACATCAAGCCCTCACAGTCTTCACAGAAATAACACATTATTACTTACTAAAAGACACACACACAACTTGCTACTGCAGTGAGAGAAGTTTTCATGCAGCTAAAATGTCACTATAAGTTTATACCAGTCATAATTTTTTGCGATGGATTGGCAACCTGTCCTGGATGGACCCACCTCCCACCATGTGGCTGCTGGGGATAGGCACCAGCCCTGCAAGGATAAGTGTGTTAGGTAATGGATGAATGGATGGATGAACTCAGACCTTTTTTATACACTGATACACTGATGAAGAGCAGAGATTTAAGAACTAGTGTGACATGATCTATTTGCCTGGTGTTGGTCATGACAGAAATTTGGATGAGATGCAGCTACTTGATGTATTAGTTTCCTTTTGTTTCCACCAATTTCATACATTAAATGATATTGACTCAACAATAACACATTCAACTATGCAGATACAGTGGCTTGAAAAGTAGGCTGTATTCACACTGTAGCCTGAAGAGACCCAATTCCAAATTTTTTGTCAAATCCGATTTTTTTGCTGTGGCTGTTCACATTTCCAAACATATGCAACTTATGTTTTCTCCAGTGTGAATGGCAAACGACTTGAAAGTGTCCCGCAGAGGGCATAATAACGTCACACAGAGAGTGTTTTGCCAAATGGCATAAAAAGAAGACGTAGTTCTCAGTCTTTGCGGAAGTAAACATGGATGCTAACAGTGGAGCATAGCTTACACTTGAAGTTGTTGTCTGACTGGAGCAGCATATTAACAACTTAAACCGCATTATAGTCAGTCATGGCTGTTGTTTTTCTTCCCACATGCAAGTATTCACAAATACACAGGACGAGATCCACACTTGTATTTTTGATGCAAACACAAATATTTATTGATTTACAAGCAGCTTCTGTCCTGTGAGTCGCTGCATTTGCGTGTGACTTTTGAAACTCCCCTGGGGTTTCAATCCACAAATGTGTTTTTTAAGAACTGGTCCATCTGATTGGATGATCAGCAACCAATCAAATAGCTTCCTTGTTTCAGCCAATCATGGGAACAGGACCCCACATTGTTTCAGCCCGTCACATTAACCCATTCCAACCGCGCTGTAGCCATGACGAAGCCCCACAGTTTAGACCTCAGCCTGGCTTCTGGCAGCGATAGAGGAGCAGTAAGTGAAATATCTGTCTTAACGTAGTTAGCTACTTATACCAATGTTATCATTACTAATGTTAATCAATTTAATTGTGCTACTATGAAAACAAACTAGAGATCTAAGTGAGTAAGCTGTGCTACAGAGCTATGCTAGCGCTTCTGCATGCTAATAGCATCAGGCTAGTGACTTTCTAAACTGGTTATTCTTTTAGTGCAGTTTTATTGTTGTAATACTGCCACCTTATGGTGATGAGAGGTATCATGTGTTAATTCACTTGCCTTCACACATAACTCAATTATTTTGTTAGGTTAACATGTGACATTTTTTAAATCTTTACTAGGATGAATTAATTAAACACAACAAACACATTTTTTATGCATTAACTTGAAATGAAATATTAACATAATGTGAACAACTGCCCTGTTTCACTGTTTTCACTTTGACCATTATATAATGGTGCTGCAATCCTGGGCATATTACTATGAAGGAGTATTTGTGATTGCTTAGATGCCCCTATCACATTTAACAACACCAACGTGCAACTTCCTACACCGTTAAGCTGCAAATCAAACACCTGGAGGTCATTATTACTGAAGACTTCAGTCATATTAAACCTTGAACCAGTTTGTTGGACATCAAAACTTCACCTCTACGGAGATGTTAAGTATTCACACAGTTACAGGCCACTGAGTAACTTTTTTTTTTTTTTTTTTACCAATACCAACGAGATAGTGGGCAAATTCAGGAAAAAAACATCTTGGTTCACTGCCATTAACATTATGAGAAAATAAATAGTTGACTGAGTGCTTCAAGTCCAACCTTTAACAATAGGTTGGACTGGGGTATTAACACAAGTTGTGAACAAGCAATGAATGAAAAGACTCCAAATATTAAAGAAATTTTGGTTCCTTTAATACAGACCGTAAAATTCTGGAATTTCACTTGCCAAATGGCAAGTAGTCTAAGTAGAAGGCAAAGACAAAGACAGAAGGGCTATTTCTCCAACGCTCATATGTCACAATACAAGACTTCTTTCACTTCATAAACCATCTCACTGTACAGAAGCTTTTTTCTGTGCACTACAAAACATTCCACTGTAATTTAAAGGTGTAAAATGTGTATTAATGTATAGAAATTGCTAATATGGTTTATTTGAGACAAAACTGTGTACAGAATTGAACAGGTATATTTTAAAGAGAAGTTGTTCTTTCCGATGGAGTTAGTGCTTTGTTTGATTTCCACAGGTGAACAGAAAGAGAATTCTAAAAGTGTGTGTTAGAGAATACAGGCAGGAAGTAAAAGGATTTATTAAAAGGGACTCATCACTCAGGAGCAGGTGAAACAACAGAGATCTTGAACTTACTTAGGAAATGTAAGAAAGTCACCAAGGAGACCTTGATTACAACAAGGTAATCAAGGTCTCTACTAGATGTCAAATCTAGCAGACAATGGACATCTTGCTTGGCAGTAAATATTGTAATATTGCAATTATCCAAACTCAATGACAGAAGACAGAACCCCATGAAACTCAACCATGCAGTCACCCAACAACCGCATTGGAAAATTGAATGGAAAGAAAACATGAAAAAAATTAGAGACAGAAAAAAGGTAGATCCAAGATTTCCTTAATTGGAACAGATGAAAGAGGGGCACAACATAAGGGATGCAAGTCAAATACACTAACAGCATTTAAACCATTAATATTAATCAAACAACAGCATAACTGCCATCTTCTACAAATGAACTATTTTCCTGTGTGAAATATTTTAATATTTCTAGAAGCTGAAGTTCTTAGATGTTCTATGGCCACTTTCTTGTCTTGCTGGTAGCACCAACTATTTTAGTAAAAATGTAATTTATAGAAGAGAAACAAAAAAAAAAAAAACAAACAAACAAACAAAAAAAACTGTTTTCTTTCACTTAGTGCCCCAACACAGTTTTGGGCCCAGTAACCCTCACTTCACAGCACAGGAGAGGCACAATTCCTCTCTTCACATCTAAAAGCATGTTCTTTTTGATTCTCTTGGAGGGAAAATTACCCTCTTTCAGAGTGTATCCTGACAGGGAGCTACAGCTGGAGGCTTTTAGTGTTTCTGCTGGTCAAACATAAAAACAGAAAAGGTGAACACAGGTGAAGCCTAGTGTGTTGTGCTGACTTTGAGCTTTTAATCTCCATTAAGACTGCATAATGCCACATTTCAGATCTGATTTACTTTGACATCTCTCACCTCGACTCAATCACCTGCCGATGGCCACCACCCAGTAGCTGTATTGACATTATTTGCCACTAAGATTTGCAGCAGCAGCTTTGAAAGCTATTAGTTTATGCTGTGCTATACACAATTTCAGAAAAAGTTGTAAAATAACATGGTGCATGAAGCTGCAATATGTTTGGTTCGACAACCTTCTGCATTCTTTTTCATTAAAGAAAAGAATGTATCTCAAAACCTAATGACATCAAGGGCTAAGTAATTTTTGACATAAGACTTGAAATGTGTTCCAAAACTGTTTAGAAAGAAGTTCCTTTTTCTGTCTTCACCAGCATCCCCCTCGTCTCCTTCTGCAGTCTCTGAGACTAGCACTCATCACATTCACATTGTCCGTGTGTAGCCAAGAGTGTAGCCACTCTTGCAGTCCTAAAGCATAACCAGCAGCAGCTCATTCACCGGCCTCAGCGCCAGCAGCATCTCCACCAGCTGCAGCATCTCCACCAGCTGCAGCATCTGCAAGGATTTCAGCAGCTGCAACACCAGAACCACCAATCTAACAGCTTCCTCAAGGATTCCGTGCAGCACAATCTCCTCATGTTCTACAGTCTTCTGAACTTGACTGTGGTCTTCAGTCTCCAGTCCTCAAAGGGGTTGAAGAAGATCCACCTTTGTTTCCAGTGCACAATTCAATGCCTGTACTTGTGCCCTATTCAACTACTCTATGTAGGTCTTCTTCCCCATCTCTCAATGGGAAGAATTTACGGCTCTTCAGCCGTCAGCCTTCTAGCATTGAACACCTCTGGTGCCACAGTTCTGTGGGTCCCAAGCTCCAGTGCCTTGAGCCAGCTGGCTTCAAGGTCCTGAGCCAGGTTTAAAGATTATGACCAAAGGATCTTCAAACCACTGGGTTCCACTAGCTGAGAGGCTGACCTCCAAGTCCTCTTTGTGGATCCCTATGTCCTCCAGACTTTAGGCTCTTTTGTCACAGACCTCCAGACTCTCAGCTCTTTGTTGGCAACCTCCAGACTCTTTTCTTCACGAACTCTGGTGTTGTTTTTCTTTTTGCATCTTTGCTTTTTGCAGGTGATGTGATCCTGTTGGGTTCATCAGGCCGAAATCTACAGCAAGATCATGGATACCAGTGGCCGAAATGAGTTTCCCCTGTAGGGTGTCTGAGCTCTCCTTTAGAAATAGGGTGAGGTGTTCAGTCAGCTCAGAGGGACAACTGCTTCTTCATGTTGAGAGGAGTCAGTTGAGGTGGTTGGGTTTTGGGTTAAGATGCCTCCTGGACAGCTGCCTGATCAGGTGTTCTAGTGATGTCTTAGAGGAGATCCAGAGTAAGACTCAGGACACGCTGGGGGGACTATGTTTCTCGCATGGCCTGATAATGCCTTTGGATTCCACAGGACAGCTGTCCTGTGGAATCCAAAGGAGAGAGGGAAGCCTGGGTCTCCAGATAAGCGAAAGACACTGGATGGATGCTTACTAAATAGATAATCTGTAACTGCCATTCTTAACCACATTTGGGCCACCAGCGTCACCTAGAGGTCCGCAAAAACGGGTCACAGACATGATGTAGCAGCATTTAGCAGAAGAACAGGAATTAATGAGGCCAGGAGCTAGGGTAGAACGGATTGTACTGGAGAAGTATTTAATGGGAAAAATATTTTCATGAGAAACTATAAGGCTATATTCTTTTATTTGCACTTTAAATAATTTTTTCCTCTACATGTAATTTCACAATTATTTAATGTATTTATTTTTGAGCATATAATTCAATTTAACCAATTTCCACAATTTCCCCAGGTTTATTTAATCCTAACTCATTGTAAATGTAAAAAGGGAGTAAATTTCTGCCTGCTGATGTAGAGCGAATTGTGACCAGATCATTGCAGTGCTTTGCTTTTGCCAGCACAAGGACACAGTTATCTCAATAATTCATGTGTCTTGACAAATGTTAGGTTTTGACACATGTAATTTCTATTCCCTTTAAATAATTAACATTTATTTTTATTGGAAGTTTGCATTACTATAACTTCCAATTTAAATCTCTGTTTTATAGAAACTGTAATCTATCAAACTTGACATTTGTTTCTGCTGTCATAGTCGTCTCAACTTTGTGTTTCTCTCCTCTGGGTTTGTTGTCCTATACTGTCAATAAATCACCTTTTAGAGGAATTAATGAGATATGTTTAACCTTTCCTCTTGGCTTCCGAGAGAAATCACACTGACTTCATAACTTTATCCATCAATAAAGACTGCTCCATATCTGAAAGGTCAATAAGTGCTACCCTTCCTGACTTCCTGACAAAAACAAAAAGCTTGTCTGATTATAGTCCCAGACTTCAAACATTTACCATCCTCATTTACAACTGCAATATTTTTTATTCAACATATGTCTTCATAAGAGCTTTTGCTCAATAAAATCAGGCAATACCTGGAATGCCTGTTTTCCTGGAGCAGGGAACCGAATTGTAATTGTGTGGATTTTTTTATTGGTGCCAATTTTTATTTTTTTCTTCTAAAACTTGTTTGGGTAGAAGAACCAGAAAACAGGGGTGCACCGACTGCAGTTTTGTGGCTGATCGCCGATTACCAATCTTTTAAAAAGCCTAACTTAACAATTCCGATTTTGGCTGATACCAGTTTTTTGTTTGAAAAATTGCTTAATATATCAAGAAAGTTGCAGAATTGGCAACAATGGGGTGACTACTGTTAACTGTAAATGTGCAGATATGACCGGGTCGGCCGCTTTGTCAGTCAAACCTCTTTCACAGAAGAAAAGAAAAGCACAGTGGTTGATTTTTAGACCTTTGCCAAAGTTGATAACAATGGTGGATCAGATTGGCTCCACGTGTAAAAATCGGCCGATCACCAAAATTAAGAAAATCGGTGCGCCCCTACTGGAAAGCCAATCTGGTAGAAGAACTTGACAGCTACCCAGGCTACCTACCCACTATTGTGAAGGACAATGCGTTCTGGCTAATAACTTCCAAACCAGAGCCCCTTCCCCTGAAAAACTTATTAGCTTAAAGGGATCCATGATTAGTTGAACATGTTGGCCAAAATATGTTATTAGTGTGAGGGAGAGGGAACCATAGCTGGAGCTTTCAGGAGCTTCTGAGGAGAGAGACAAATTAGTGGCTGTTGTGAGATAAGTCTCAAAGAAAATTAAAACCATGGTCAAGTTTTCGTCTATGAGGCCGTCCCCCCCACCCCCCTGAGTTGCCAAGTCGTGGGGTGAGTTTGGGAAGTCTCAGGTGGCAAGTTTAGGCCTTTTTGAACTGCAGGGCTTGGCCTGGCCCAATTGTACTTTGGCCCTCTGGAGGTTGTTTTGCATTTACCAAGATACTACTTTAAAAATGGTTAAGAACCATCATGTCAATCAAATTCCTGTTGAAGCTACTGAGGTAATGGAAAAGTTTTGTACTTGGTTGACCCGTCCAGATCTTTCTGTATGTGCTTGATGTGTGATGATGCAATGTGGATGCTCCGAATATTATGTCAACTGAAAGAAAATAAAATGCAATTGAATATGTCATTATCATTTAAAAACTCATAGGTAAGAATAGATTATGACGGGACATTTTTTACGCTGTAGTCAAAATTAAGACATCTCTGACCCAGAGATCTGGAGTAAGAGTCATCTCTATCCCACCCTGCAGACAATGCACTAATCAACATCAGACTTCAAACCATCCCTGTCCGGCCTCCCCAGTTGGAACCATAGTTCTCAGGGATCTAAGGAGTGGGACCAGGCTTGAAGCGCTAATACAAAAACGAAGCCAGGTCCGGGTATGGCCCAGGTACGGCCCGGTACAGGGCTTTTGAAGTCATCGTTTAGTCCCTGCATGAACATATCCATTGACACATCTTAATTCCAGGAACTGTCAGCAGCAAGCAAATTAAAAACTTTAAAGGCTATGACACATATTGGCTTTCTCAGGGTAAATAATATATTGCACTGGGGGAAATCCTGCTTTCTTAAGGGATAACAAGCCTCTAGATGCCTCCTGGTCAGAGAGTGTAGGATCAAACACCCTGATGAGCCACAAGAAACAGATTTAACCTGCCACTAAGTTTCCTGTTGTTTATCTTTGCCCAATATTAGTGACATAAAGAAGTCAATTTTTAATCTCTCAATGGGGCAAGAAGGAGATACCCCGGTAAACGAGAGGGTAGCCTCCCTCCGCCTACCGGTGGGGGGATGGGTTCTGACTGTTGTTTGTGCTTTCGGGCCAAACAACAGTTCAGATTACCTACCCTTCTTGGAGTCCTTAGAGGGGGTACTGGAGACTCCCTCGTTCTGCTGGGGGACTTCAACGCTCACGTGGGCAATGACAGTGAGACCTGGAGGGGCATGGTTGGGAGGAACGCCCCCCCCCCGATCTCAACTTGAGTGGTGTTGGATTTCTGTGCTCTTCACGGATTGTCCATAACGAACACCATGTTCAGGCATAAGGGTGTTCATATGTGCACTTGGCACCAGGACACCCTCGGCTGCAGTTCAATGATCGATTTTGTCATCGTTTCATCGGATCTGCGGCCGTATGTCTTGGACACTCGGGTGAAGACAGGTGCAGAGTTGTCCCCTGACCACTACCTCATGGTGAGTTGGCTCCGGTGGTGGGGGAGGATGCCGATCAGACCTGGCAGGCCCAAATGTGTTGTGAGGGTCTGCTGGGAACGTCTGGTGGAATCCCTTGTGAGACGGAACTTTAACTCCTGTCTCCAGCAGAATTTTGAGCACGTCCCGGGGGAGGTGAGGGACATTGAGTCTGAGTGGACCATGTTCCGTACCTCCATTGTCGAGGCGGCTTATCAGAGCTGTGGCTGCAAGGTTGTCGGTGCCTGTCGCGGTGGCAACCCTCGAACCCGTTGGTGGACACCTTCAGTGAGGGATGCTGTCAGACTGAAGAAGGAGTCTTATCAGACCTTTTTGGCCTCTGGAACTCCAGTAGCAACTGATGGGTACCGGTGGGCGAAGCTGCATGCGGCTTGGGTGGTTGCTGAGGCAAAAAATCGGGCGTGGGAGGAGTTTGGAGAGACCATGGAGAAAGACTTCCGCATGGCTTCGAGGCGATTCTGGGCCACCATCAGGTGTCTCAGGAGGGGGAAGCCTCCCTGGTGAAGTTTTTCTGGCACGTCCCACCGGGAGGAGACCCCGGGGAAGACCCTGGACATGCTGGAGGGACTATGTCTCACGGCTGGCCTGGGAACGCTTTGGGATTCCCCCGGAGGAGCTGGAAGAAGTGGCTGGGGAGAGGGAAGTCTGGGGCTCCCTTCTTAAGCTGCTACCCCCGCAACCCGACTCCGGAGAAGCGGAAGAAGATGGATGGATGGATTATACCACAGTTAAGCTGGAGAAGGGTCCATTATTGACCAGATTTCTCTGTAACGGAAAGCACGGATGACCCAAAATTTCAACCAGAAGCAGTGATTGAGCTTTTAAGGTTTATTGAATCTTAATGTAGAAATCAATAAACTGCCAATAGCAGATCCATAAGCCTCTAAGGAGAAAGGGAAAAGTTAGTGGCTATTGTGAGATAAGCTTCAAAGAAATTCAAAATTAAAGCAACCTCAGAATTCATGAACAGGGGAATCTGAAATTCGTTGTCTGAGGAGAGGTGGTTGAATGTCAGCCAACACTCCTCAAGATCAGGCAGCTGAGCACAGAAGATGCTTTCAGAAATTCTGGCACCATTTGTCAGCTCATAAACATGTGATATAGATAAAGGAAAAAGTAGCATGACGACGAAGCAGAAATAAAATGTCATGAGTTGGAGAACAAGCATGTGATCATTTTGGAACTGATAAAATGATATCACATGATATCTGTGCTTTGTTGATCTTTTGATGAGTGAGTGAGGTTGAGCAGCTGGACCTGTAAGTATGAACTATGACTATGGTCCTATTAAGATCCTATATAAAACAAAACAACTTTATTATTTCTAACACTGCTAGTCATTTCCTAATTTAATCTAACCATGCACCTTGTCAAACATATTTGTGAATTGGTTTAGTAAAGTTTAGTTTATCAGAACACCATGGCACAACATCATCCTATTGAGGAGCAAACGAGGTTGTTATTTTCCTAGTATGATGCATTTTAGTGAAGTACCTTGGGGCTACTGGCTGAAGTAATTTATGGTAGACTCTCATACTAGCATGTAGAGGAAAAGGCAGTTGATCATTATTCATCTTTCTGAGTCTTCTCAAGCTCATCCCAACAGATTGCAGATATAGATAAGGCCTGCTTCTTTTTGATTAGCTTTCAACTTAAGTGGAATGAAGCAGGAAAAAGATTAATCCTTTGAAAACATAGATTATATGTATTTTTTTCAGGAAGTGGGTGTGAGGGGTGGCATATTACATGACAAGATGCAATTTTCCACCCTGCTGACTTGTTACTGGAGCAATGGAAAGAACAGACGGTAAGATGTGAGGGTTTTGTGGATAGAAAGACAAAGATTTTTTTTCATGGAATGAATATAATATTAATACTAAAAAGCTCTCCTCATCCAGCTCCACTGGAGTTTTGCTTGTCTGTTCTGCCCTCTACCATGTTACCAGCCATCAAATCAAACTAGTCCTTTATGAACTGCTCATCAACATGGGTCTCTTCTGGAACCTTGGTCAGACTCTTCTATAGATCCCACTTATGCCTGCATGGTGGATATCGATCAATCAATCAATAAATACATTTTTTTTCTATCGCACATTTCAGCAACAAGGCATTTCAAAGTATTTTACATCATAAAAACTCAAAAACACAAAGTCATGCAACATAGAATCAGCAATTGAATCATTACATTAAGTCAAGTGCCATTGTTACATTCTTAATTGACTATGCTTCAAAAGCAACTCCAAACAGGTGGGCTTTTAGTCTAGATTTAAAAGCACTAAATGTTTCAGCAGTTTTATCCCCTGAGGTCTGGCAGGTTGATACAACAGCAGATCTTTTATATATTGTGGTGCTAAACCGTTCAGTGATTTGTAAACTAACAACAGTATTTTAAAGTCTATTCTTTGAGCTACAGGGAGCCAGTGGAGGGACTTTAAAACTGGTGTTATGTGCTCTAGCTTCCTGGTTCTAGTGAGAACGCCAGCAGCAGCTTCTGGATCAGCTGCAGCTGATTTGTTAGACGGGCCTGTGAAGACGCTGTTGCAGTAATCAATGCGACTAAAGATAAACGCATGGATGAGTTTCTCTAGATCTGGCTGAGACATTAATCCTCTAATCCTGGAGATGTTCTTCAGGTGATGGAAGGCCGACTTTGTAACTGTTTTTAAGTGGTTCTGAAAGTTCAGCTCAGAGTCCAGCTCACTAAAACCAGGTTTTAATCCTGATCTCTGGTTTGTAGCTAATAACTGAAGCTGTACGTTGACTCTACATTGTTTCAAGACTAACTAGAATCACTAAAGAATTAAAGAACACAGACATAAAAGAATAACTAAACATAGAGTGACAATGTAAGTAGGAACCCTGTGAGAGACTAAAATAAAGAGACACAAAAATGAGAAAGCGCTAACAAAAAATCAGTAACAACAAATAATAAAAAAGGTGAACTAAAATATAACTGATAAATAAAAAGAGAAACAATAAAGATATAGAACCCAAAGCAAACCCAAAAACCTATAGTCTTGATAGTTTTAAAACCTCATTTGTGCTCTCTTTCGTCCATCTCCAGTGCTCCGATCCTCCTGAGTTCCCTAACTTGAAATCCAGTCAAACATCATTATTGCACATTTCAACATTGTTATAAATAAATCTTGAAGTCTTTTCCAGTCGCCTGTGAGCGTTTCTGCAGATGGGTGAAACTAAAACCAAATATTACGATAGACAGAAGCTTGCAGTGACGGCTTGTACATCCTTTAAAGGTTTTGGAATACTTTGAACACTAACCAGGGAGTGCCTTAAGTTATAGTAGTGGTTTTGGATCTGAAGACAAACGAAGAAAAACACAATTTGATGTGATATTTGACAAAAGAAAGGAACAGGAAAGACTATGAAAAAATCTAACTACGTAGTATTGTTCAGTAATGTCTTTAGTGTTTTTGCCTTGAAGCATGTGTTTCTGCATAGAATTTTAATGTTTCCCATATGCATGGGTTGATTCCCTCTGTGTACTATGGCTTCTTCACATAACTCTAAATTGCCTTTTGTTATAATTAAGTCCATGTAAAGTTGTATGTACCGTGTGACTCTGTGCTGCCCTGTGGTGACATGTCCAGGGAGTGCCCCACCTCACACCAAATGACTGCCGCAGATGCGCACCAGCTCCCTACACAACCCTGTAAGGACAAACGAATCAACGGTGAATGGACAAAAGTTTTCTGAAATTTACTTATGTGAGAAAACAAAAATAGATTATTGAAGGAGCCTCTTCTTGTGGATGGAAGCTTTCTTCTGCCAATGAGAGGTCAGAGGTCATGTTTTTATTACCTCCACAGGACAGGAAGCATCCAGATGGATGTCTTAATCAGACCATAGATGTCTCAATCATCCCTGTCAGGAGCAATAATTATTCTACCATCATCTTAATTAAAACTTGGCCTTGTAATTGAGAGTCATTGTTTACTTTGCAGGGGTGCATTGATATTCATATTATCACTTACAACCTCTGCTTATCTTTACTAATCTATTGCTTCAGGCTACAAAGAGTAAGTCTTCCCTTTTATTTATGCTTTTTGTGTCTCCGAAAAGCGTTATGGACTACAGGGAACCTTCTGGCAACACCCAATCATCATGTGGTCTCAGACTGGACACCAGTGAATAACTTTAATGTGTAGACCATCTTCTCACGAGATAAGGCACCAGCACAACACTCTTCTAAGAAAGAGAACCTACATAACACAACAAATTCAAAACATAGAATTGATTTGATAAAGACTGAACAAAAAACAGATGAGTAATGCTATTCCATACTGCCTTGGTTACTTGGATGTTTTACAGAGATGTCTTGGTGCAGTTACACAGAAAGATACAAATGTTTGCAAGATAAGAAACATATAAACGTAACAGTTAGTGTATGAAATCCAATCAATTCACTCATTTGGGATGGGATGGATGCTAACACCTAAGATTTTAAATTTCACCTACAAGAACTGCTTCCCTTCAAATTAGCCTACAGCAGATGGATAACTTTATTCAAAACATTTTATTCCAACAACTGGGGTTACGGACTCTCAGAAGGATGAAAAATACACGAGCTTGAGATCTGAAAAGTTCCTTCTAAATCAAATATATCAAATCTGATATATTTAAGCAAGAAGAAAGCTTTAAGATAATCTACAATTTACTGTAATTTTATATATATTTTTTGTTGACTTTGTTTAATGCTTAATGTGCACAGTAAACAGTGGGCTGTAACAATGAAACACCAAAAGACAATTACATTACTGAGTGAAGGAATCAATCAATCAATCAAGTTTATTTGTATAGCACATTTCAGCAACAAAGCACTTCAAAGTACTTTACATAATAAAAACACAAAAATACAAAGTCATAGAACAAATGGTCATGCTCAGTGTAATATTAAACTAGCTGGTTTTAGACTAGATATTTTCATCCTTAAGCTCATAGCTATTTTCATCTGTGGAGGTCCCTCCAGCTTTTCCAGATTTAAATTTGGCACTGTTCTTAAACATATTTCACAAAAACACATTTTCTTCTTCAAAACATTGCAAAACTGCTTACTGTGTTTTAAAGGCAAATTTATGTGAAAGGAAACAAGGGTTTTTTGGAATAAACATTTATTTTCTTCATGGCGACACTCTACCACTGCTCTATTTGTTAAGTATTTATTGGGTTTCAGATCAATCTCTCACCCTGAATCAAACAGGCCAGTGGCATGACCTCCCTTTTTGATAGCCTGAGGCTAGCTTTAAGGCAGCTAAACTTTGCTGTTTACCACTGGGATGGAAAAGTTTTAAGCTGGGTCAGTGGATCCATCAATATTACATGACTTGAAGCCCATTAGAAAATAAATTCTTTATATGAACAGAAAAGGAGACTTTACCTTTCCGGTTGAGATACACAGGTTGGGTTTTTTCAAAAGAACTGAGGTTCAAATCCAAAGGATTTAGGCAAATCTAGGCTGCACAAAAACTTTATTTTAAAATGATATTGGCAACCAGTGTTGTAGTACTCAAGACCGGTCTTGGTCTTGAGACCACTTTTTGATGGTCTCAGGCACCGAGGACTCGGCATTTTATTTCAAGACCACAACTGTGA